>OZ007506.1:18931090-18992554 GCA_963931865.1 Axinella damicornis
GTTGCCGAGCACTACATTGTGACTGATAATGAAGGTGACTCATATCCATCCAGTAATGTCAGTGAAGTTGGGGGTGGGTTTTCTCTCTCTTTCTAAGCTCAAGTCCCTTTAGCATGATTGTTGGTTTGTGGATCCATGAACAACAAATACCCTATCCTCGTTCCCAGGCCACGTGGGAGGCCTGGGAACGAGGCTACAAGTACCCCTGGGAGGTGTATTGGAGGCTATCACAATTGCACAAGGGTTGGTATATATGCTGGATCCTGAGCGGATCCCTCAATTCTGATTTTATCAGTTGTCTTTTTCAAAGAAGATATCCCCTCACGTGTTTACTGATGAACAGTGTTCACAGTTTTGGAGATTGTGGTACTCTTGTGCAATGGTGACTATCCTATCCCTGAATTTCCCCACATACAGTGCTTCCCTGGGCCATGCAGAGATGGGCCAATTATGATATCCGCGTGTTTGCAAAGAAAGAAGTTGCCGACCAGTACGTCAACAAGGAACATGCTCTATGTGTGCTCAATCACCGTGGTGATCTTGACTGGATGATTGGGTGGTGTCTCATTGACCGGATGGGCATGTTGGGAGTGAGTGGCACACGATACCCATTGATACTCAATATGTCAGACGTATTATTCAGGAGTTCATTATGACACAGATGTAGTATCATTCAGCCGCTCAGTAGCCACGCCACATCCAGTATCACTCAAACTCGACATGCTATACAAGGTGTCATTCATAGGCTCAGTATGCCGGATATAGTATCATTCAGAGGCCATAGTGTGCCAGAGCCTCAGTATGCAGTGCGTAGAAGGCAGTATGCCACATGTTGTATGATACCACTCAAGCTCTACATGCTACACAGGGTATCATTCATAGGCTCAGTATGCCAGCTGTAGTTCCTATACATAGCATCTTTCATAGACTCAGTTGAGCTAAGTCCATGCCCCAACTACATGTAGTTGGGACAAAGGATTGAAACTTTGTTGTATGCAGTTTGACTCATGCAGACATCTCTTTGATGGCTTTGTGTTTCATGTCCCAGGGTGTAAAGGCCATCATGAAGGACGTGGCGAAGTTCCTCCCAGGAATTGGCTGGACATTTGTGTTCATGGAGTATCCCTTTGTGAAACGGGACTGGAAGAAAGATGAGGACAGACTGATCGCCTCGTGTAAGAACCTCTCCGACTACCCTGTAAATATGCTGGTAAGTCCACAAGGGCTCCTTGTGTCTCCTGACAAAGGGTGGAAAAGGCTGTCGTTGGAGAAAGATCTGTACCCCATAAGTAAGCAGGGTGTGCTATGATTGTAAAACCTCCCTGCTCCCCCTGCTCCTCAGCTCTGTTTGTTCCCAGAGGGATCACGGTTCACTGACGAGAAACACAAGCGCAGCGTGGAGTTTGCCCGATCACAGAACCTGCGCGAATTCAAACACCACCTGTTTCCACGGAAAAAGGGATTCTGCTGTACTGTACAACACCTGAAGGATTCCGGTGAGTGGGGGCGTGGTCGGTAGGCTTGGCTTGGTCGGTATCGTACAACACCTGAAGGATTCCAGTGAGTGGGGGCGTGGTCGGTAGGCTTGGCTTGGTCGGTATCGTACAACACCTGAAGGATTCCAGTGAGTGGGGGCGTGGTCGGTAGGCTTGGCTTGGTCGGTATCGTACAACACCTGAAGGATTCCAGTGAGTGGGGGCGTGGTCGGTAGGCTTGGGCAGTACCGTACAACACCTGAAGGATTCCAGTGAGTGGGGGCGTGGTCGGTAGGCTTGGCTTGGTCGGTATCGTACAACACCTGAAGGATTCCAGTGAGTGGGGGCGTGGTCGGTAGGCTTGGCTTGGTCGGTATCGTACAACACCTGAAGGATTCCAGTGAGTGGGGGCGTGGTCGGTAGGCTTGGTCGGTATCACATTTGGCCCTGTTTGGTTATTATTATTGTGATTATCTCAGTATTTTTGAAAATATTCATACACGCCACAAATACTCAAAATCACTGTCGCTGTCAGGTACAACTAACTATTCCTTATCTTAGTATGGGAACAAATGGATCAAAAGTTGTTGTTATACCAGAAATGTAAGACCTTTCACTGCAAGATATAGTGCAAAATAATGCGCTGCCGCAATTATCGTACTGCTTGATTTTTAGAATGGTAATACATGTATTACTGAAACAGCATACATTGTATATTGCAGTATTGTAATTATTGCCCAAACTTAGAGTATAGTTGTACAAATTCTACCAATCAGATTAATGATTGCGAGGTATCTAAATCCCATAGAGAATCTCGTACAGGGTTTCATTATTGAGCCCCCAGGATACACAATTATTGTTTACTGCCAACTTGAAATCCATGGAAACTAGCTACTGTAGATGCAGCTGCTTTAGAATAATAGGCAGTTATCTGTGTACTTTTTTGTTGGAAGTACAAATGGCTACTGTGAGAGCTCAAAGGAGGAGCTAAGCGGTCAATGACGGCACTGGTACATGGTGGGGTGGAGCCAAGTTGAGGGACGACCGCGTGGAGCCATGTGACTGCTCGATCGTGCGCGCAAGTCACTCGAGCGCCTTGTATGTCAGCGGCCTCGTCGTACTCATAGCCAGGCTGTTATTTCGTCGAAAAGGACCTCCGACTCGTAGGTTATTTTGTTGACAACTGAAGCGCTAGTGTAGTTACCGTTGCTATACTCTAGACACTGAGACCAATGGGATCTACGCGATTTAGAAACCCTCGGACCCTTAGTAGTGCCCTCGCTGCGCTCGGGACGCTACAGCCCAGGGCCCTCAGGTTTCTAAATCGAGTAGATCCCTTGGTCTCAGTGTGTAACCTATATCTAGTGGCGGGTGTGGGGTGGGGTGGGGTGAAGGGACAGGTGTTACTGGGACTGCCACATGTAATGAAAAAGCACTAAAGTGCAAACCTCGCCCTCATGTAGCAAAGCGTACCCATAAGATCTACTAGTGGAATGCAGGACATTGGAGGGCGAGCCTGAGCGAAGTACACGTGCAGGACATGCATGGAGCAGTTGCATTCATACAGTGACTGTCATCAGACTCAATTATTAGTCTCGTTCCCAGACGAGACTAACTCAATTATGTGACTGGGCAAATTATGAGCCACAGAAATTATTGACACTACATGCACTAAACATACACTCGTGCAACTGTGAGTCAGGTTAGCGTTAGCTGAAGCAGTCTAGCAGGTACGTCACCGGCCATGGCGGTAGACCCACGAGCTGTCTCCGTCTTTGTTGTCGCCACCGAGGAGGCAGAAGTTCATGGTAGGTTTACGATGTGCAAGTATCACGTGTCATCCGTTGCGCGTTCGGGGTCTGGTATCGGGATCCCGGGAACCAGACTATAGCCCGCTAGTTTGTCACTTTGTGCCGCTTGGTTTGTGGTAGCGCTGGTATCGCTAGACGCCACGCTTCACGTACCAGTAGTCTAGTAACAGCGCTAGTGACCCGCTGATGTCGATTTTGTGGCACAAGCACCAAGTAAAGTTTTCGCGGTGAGCTAAAAACTGTCATAACTCTCGAACTAAACATTTTTATCCAAATTGCTATGTTAATTTTGTTCCTTACGTCGAGCGCTTTCTTTTGATACCTTGGTCTCGCTCGTCAAGTACCCGCAGCGCCCGCTAGAGTGGTAACAGTCAGACAGACACACACACAGACACACACGATGAGTACTACGCATGGGCGGCGCGAGGTTAATAAGTGCACATTTTCCCCGCTGTAGTTCCTGCCATCTATGACATCACCACCTGCTGCAGAGACGGGGAGCCCTCCATAATGGGTGTGCTTAATGCTGAGCCGTGCTCAGTTGACGTCTTAGTGAGGTGAACAGCATGCTACAAAGTCGTTGCACATACATGTATGCATGGCGGGTCATATTGACTGGTGCCATTCGTTAAAATGTTTTCACATTCCTCCATGAAGGAACACCAGTGTTGTTTAGCATACAGAGGACACTCTGACGACTCTTGTCCACTCCAATTCAAAAAATTAGCTCTGAAGAAACAGAAGGGATTTTGTTATAATTATGCTGAATTGTGATTTGGATCTAAGCCTGGTTTCTAAATCCCCTTAGACACATGAAGGGATTTCCCCAGCCTATTCAGCTTTCATAGCAACACAAAAGACCCCTGTGCTTTATTGACTATAAAGGCCCTCGCCCCTGAGACAATGCCCCTCATGACTTACAGCACACATGCCCCCACCTATCCTCTCCTTCTTCTCCTCTCCCTCTCCCTTCTCTCCTTTCCCAGGCGGTTTCCAATGTCAGAGCTTCCTACGGATTCGGATGAAGCTCTAGCCGACTGGCTTATCAAACTCTTTCGGGAAAAGGTTTGATTGTAAACTTTTTTGCACTTGTGATTATGGTCACACACACACACACACACACACACACACACACACACACACACACACATACACACACACACACACACACACACACACACACACACACACACACACACACAACGCACACCAAAACACCACATTTCATATCACACATCCACCACAAATACACCGCACACACAACACGCGCGCACACACACACACACACACACACACACACACACACAGGATGAATTGGTAGAGTATCACAACAAGCACAAGACATTCCCTGAAGAAGAATTCAACTTACCGACCAGACTACTGCCAGACGTAGTCGTCCTTACCTGGCTCCTCCTCCTTGGTGTGCCGGTGTTTGTGGGAGGCCTCTACCTGGCCTGGGTGGGAGCATGGTCCACCCTACTGCTCACCATCTTAGTTGTAGTTTCAGGTAAGGTCAAAGGACACTAGCTATTCTCAATCACCTCTTGAGTCGACATTTTGGGAGTTGGGCCAGTTGGCATTTTGGGAAGTTGATATTTTGGGAGTTGACATTATGGGAGTTGACATTATGGGAGTTGACATTATGGGAGTTGACATTCTGAGACTACCCCACCTAAAGCGTCCCACTCAGAGAGATGGCCATGCCACTTTTTGGGTGTTTGCGACTATTTTACATCCCCATCACTCCACCTTTCTCCCTGGATTACTGAACTAGACTGTGCATGGTACATGTAGTTCATACGTCATGGCAAATTGTCCTTTTTTTAAAATACAAAACCTTGCCCAAAAGGTTCAGAATGCTGCTCAAGACTTGTGATGGTGTGGGCTCTTAATACACTGCTTTTGAACCCTGGGCAAGAACTTTCACGTGAAGGGGGGGGGGGGGGGGGGGGGGGGGGGGGGGGAATGGACTGCCCATGCCAAATTTGAACATTGCTCATCCAGTCTCACTGTATAATTGATTTCTCCAAGCCTGACTTCATTTAGAGCAGTATAGGAAGTATAGACACCTGCAGAAGTAACTGGTTAAATGTGCACTCAATATAATTATGAGCGGCTTTGCTGTAAGTTTCATGTGACCCTTGACCTCTCCACTTGCCCGTTTTGAGAAGGCAGTCTGCATAACAACTTGTCAGTCCTTCTAGTCATGAATGGTTGCGTTTTTGTTATCCTTATTGACAAGAGTCCTTATTGATTACATCTTACATCATAACTTGTACCACAACTGGATCATCAAGGCATAAAACTGGCTGCTTGTTCAATTTCCTCTCGTTTTCGTTTGGGATGTATGATGATCATCTATGCTTTTCTCTTCATGTATAGCTGACCAGCTCTTCCAGTACATAGTACGTGAGACCGTGGTATCAAAATCCTCTTCTGAATATGGTCGCGGAAATTCCGATAAAAAGGAACAATGACTTTCACACTGGTATCAATGTCTGTTTGTTGTTGCACAATAATATTAGATTTTGAAATGGTCAGTTTCTATACTACGCTGGTTTGTACATCCAGTTTCTCCAGTTACCCTGCTTGTACATCATGTTGAGTTTCTGGTTGGCAGAGTTTCATCCGCTCTGGCGAGGTCTTACCCTACGATTGTATTGCATGACTACGATTGCAAACTTTTAGACAGATGGAGTGTAGATCTCAATTGCTTGCCAGGTTCTGCTAATCTGAATCTGACAGAGGGTCTGCTGAATGTGTGTTTGTGGGGGGGGGGGAGGGATATTGTAGCCTAGTAGGTATCTGCTGGGAAGGAGACTAGATATCTGAGACTCAGCTGAGGGAAACGTTTGCAGATGTACTGTTTATGGTTCGCCTATCGCTCTAGTACGTCCCCGGGAGGGGGAGTGGTCTGGGAATGAGGGTAAGTTAGTCTGGATCCCAGACCCTAACCTCGCCGGGTTGGGGTCTGGGATCCAGACTAATGGATGGGTGGGGTTGTGATTCAAAGTTCAATGGCCGCTGATCGTAGCACCGCTGAATCTGAAAGTCTGGTGGCAGAAATCGAAAAAAGCCGCGGTTATGAGTGTGAGTTCGAGGCTGCTCCTCAGGGTGCACAAACTGAGTGTCCCGTTTGTTTGCTAGTACTTCGTAGGCCTTATCAAGTATCTTGCTGCAGACAGAGATTTTGTCAGCTGTGCATTGAACAAATCCGTGCAGAGCAAAACCCGTGTCCCTTGTGTAGAGGAGCAGCCTTTTTCGTATCTTTCGATGAAGAATTGCACCAGACACTCAGTGCTCTTCCTGTTCATTGTAGTCGAATTGGATGTAAGTGGGTTGGGGAATTGGACCAATACGACAGTCATCTGCATACGCTAAACTTGCTACAATCGACTCAGGAGGCACACCGAATTGATGTATTTGAGCACGAGACTGTGGTGTTAAGGGAAGAGGTCGCTCACTTGAGGGTAGAGCATCAACGCCTTTCGGAAATGGTCCAAAGACACGAAGAAAGAATCCCCAGGCTGACTGCTGACTTTGTCATGACCAACTTTGAGAATCGCCGTGTCACAGAAAATCCATGGTACTCCCCTCCATTCTATACCCACCCTCACCACTACAAGATGTGTCTTACAGTGTATGCTAGTGGTATAGGTATGGGTAAGGGCACACATGTTTCAGTGTTTGTCCACCTGATGCGAGGGGAATTCGATGACGACCTCAAGTGGCCATTCAGACGTGATATTGCTGTCCAGCTACTGAACCAGCTGGGAGAAGGGGAAGATCATGTAAGAGTCATCTCTTTCGCTGAGAGAAAGCCCGATGACAGTGCTGGCAGAGTGATTGCTGGAGATAGGGGAGAATCTGGATGGGGCATCCCTAAATTTGTTTCCCATTCCATCCTCAGAGAGCCACCTAAGACCACTCCAAGGTATCTCATGAACGACTGCCTTTGCTTTCGAGTGAGTCAAGCTGTGACATCACGGACGGACCATGTTCACAATGTGGGATTAGATCAAGAATTGGAATTTATGCGCAGGAGAGTTGACACCATTGTTGAAGAAACTCACCAGCTGAGAGAAGAACTTGGCCATGTGAAGCAACTATTGAAACAGAAACTAGATGCCAGTGAACTGCAGCCTTATGGTAGCCCCATGTTAGAGTATGTTGATGGGGAAGGAAAAAGTATTGACTGGTCAGATATGGGCATTTTTCTCAGTGTTCCACCAAATGCAATTCCCACTGCCAGTAGTCCTGTTTGCGTTCACATCCAGTGCTTCCTGACAGGTCCAGGTTCTGTCGTTCTCCCAGTGAACACGGAGCTAGTTAGTCCTGTCTACAAAGTCGCCATCTCTTCTGATTTTGTCAAAGAAGCCAAGCTTTCCGTTGCTCATTTTGCCGCTCTTCGTTCAGAGGTTGACGGTTTAGACATGGACTTCCTCCATTCTACAGACAGGTCACCACCGTATCACTTTTATCCTGTCCCTGGAGGCAAGTTCCTTTCCCATGGAGCTTTGGGAACTATTGAAGTGAAAGTCTTTAGCAAGTGGGCAGTAGGGAAGAGAAAGCGAACTGCTACGGATCGGGGGGAAAGTGTACCACTGGCAGTGAAGCAACCTAAAGGTTAAAGATAATATTATGTAATTGTGTCACAGTAGTTTTATTCTCATCTGTGAAAATTCCTTGTGCAGAGACTCCACTAAAATATGCTGTTCACCTCTACCGACCATTAAAGCAACACAGCTATGCAGTATTCAGTGCTTCTCTCTGTCAACCTCTGTACTCAAAGGTACTCGCATTCATACAGAATTTGACATATTCCCATGCAAATTATTAAGGATGGCACATAACCAAACAGGGTGGGGAATTCGTTATTCCAGTTAACCATTACTTAGAGCACCATTCATTATCCATGTGCAGAGCATCCAGGAGGAGTTGGCGGTCTTGTTTCCTAATATTCAGTTCTGGCGCACATTTCGACCTGTGGAGCTTACCAGTGATGCTCTAGAGCTGATTATTCCCACTCATTGTGTGAGAGAACAGGGATATTCAATTTCTACGGACCAAGATTGTCAGGTAACGTTAGCCCTATTATTACATGTACAAGACTAGTACAAGTACAATATACTGGTTTTGTTCCTCTTTACCTAACCATAAGAAACAGTGAAGCTGTATTAAGGCAATAATACCATCCCCCATATAAATTCTTATGGGCTTATGGGAACTCATGACGGCATTTGCCGTCATTGGTTGGTAAAGAGTTAACCATTTAAGAAGGGCCATTGGCACTTTTATGAGCCGTGAAACTTTGAGCCTCGACGTCACTTCCTGCAATGACCTTTGGAGGTAGGTTCTGTGCTAGCAGAAAGGGTAAAGGGGAGGTGGGTCAGTGTCACCCGCAGGGGATGGCACATGGTCGTGTTTGCTCGATCTTGGTATAGAAACCCCTTGGTTGGCACCGGGTGACCTATTTCCATCGTTATTTTTTGGGCATAAATGGCACAGGGTGCACATGGCCGTGCATGTTTTCTGTTGGCTATATAAATCCTTTGGTCAGCAGTGGGCTACATGTACATGGCCTGTAAATGGTTAACACAACCCTGTCACCTTGTAGGGCCTCCACTGCCAGCAATCAAGACACATTTTTCAGCAGTGATGAGTTGGCCATTCCTGAGCGTCTTGATGAAAACCTGCTAGCAAATGGGTGTGGTTGTTAGAGTCGTGCATGTAAATGCGCTGAAAGAAAGTTGATCCCAAGCAAACTGGAATAAGGGCACAGGGCTGGAAACGACTTCTATAGTGATTTTGCTCCGTGCAGAAACCCTGAATGCCTTACTTACATTAATTTTAATCCCATTCAGATATTTCAGGAGATACTGGACCTTCCCTTGCATCAGCCTGAGTGTGGCTGTGGTCTTTATCCTCCACGGTTGCTCCTGACGGTGAGAGCTCTAGATGAGAGTCGGCCACCAACCACCGACTTGATGTGTGATCTTGAAGTCCGAGGCACTGTGAGACCGTGCTGTCTTAAACTGGAAATGAAACACCCCAGCTTAGAAACACCCACCCAAGGTAGAGATGTTTCATGCATGATTTCAGGGTCCATTAAACTTATTGGTTTGTTCTATGTGTGTTTAGGTGCCCAAACTCCAGGGAACGGTACTGAAATGAACACTGTGCACTCCAAAGGTTTGTAGTTTGATTTCTCTGTTCACAAATATTTGGGACAGCTGTTTGTGCATGTGGTCCATTAGCCTCATTCCCAGGTCTCCACGCCCAGCTTTTGTCACTTGCCCTGCTTTTGTTCTCCCAGCGACAAAAGCTGGGCGTGGAGGCCTGGGAACGAGGCTAGTCTGCATTCAGTTATGACCCATTCACTCCTACCACCCGGTACCCAGGCAAGCCCACTTTGAGGGACTTATCTTCACATGTGATTGTCAAAGTTGCTAAAAGGTGGCACTCTCTAGGGATACAACTTGGACTGCCATCAGAACTTCTTGACGCTATTGAACACAATTTCTCAAAGGACAGCCAGCGGTGTTGCGAGGAGATTTTTAAAGAGTGGTTAGTACGTCCTGAGTTAGAGCCTTCCTGGAGCATGCTGATTGTAGCACTGGAGTCTGAAGCTGTCGCTCAGAAAAATGTGTCCTACGAACTGCAGCAGCTTTTCTCAAACCAATGCATGTAAATGAACGCTCCAGGTGGTCCACACACACTATTATTACGTTTTGTGTTCACAGTTCGTGAGGTCTCCATGTGCATTGAGGTTAAGTTTATGTATTGTATTTTACATTGGACCATTTATGCAGTCTTCGTTGCCTGGTCACATAATTTCTGATGACAGTCGTGCAATTATTGTGCATGCAACTGCTCCTTGTCTTGCATACCCATATGCTCGATCTTCGCTCAGGCTCGCCCCCCAATGTCATGCATTTCAGCACAAGATTGCCACGCTTGCCCCACAATGTCTGCATAACAATCTACCAGATTACATTGTACACTTAATTATAATAGGGGGAGCCTATATTATACTCAGAGCCTTATTGTTTATTGCATGAGATCCGGCCAGCTAGTGTGTTTGATATTATAGCATGCAGCTGACCATTTTCCCTGTAAAACGTGATGCGGCTGGCCGGCCGGCCAAGCGATATACATTTGAATGTTAGGCCAGATTTACTCTGCTCAGGCCCAAATTAAGGCCCAGTAGTTTGTGTGATATAACCCAAATAATAACCCAACCCAAAGAGACTAACTATGCTAAGATCGATGATAGATATACGTGTGATGTCAGGGTTTCATCTAGAAAAAAATGTTTGGGGGGGAAGTAGTGGCAAGCGCCGTGCAAAATGTTTTGAGGTTAATTAATTCCCCGGAAGAGGTGTGGCCTACAGCAGTATCTGAGTCCTAATATGGTATTACCTATGATGTAATGATATAGTCAATCTCTTCTTTGGGGGGGAAGCTAGACTGTTTGGGGGGGAAGCTTCCCCCCTGCCCCCCCCCCAGTAGATGAAACCCTGGATGTATATCATAATAGAACAAAATTAATTACTAAAACTAATCAGAACCCTTTCAACCCGAGAGCGCCCGTATGCGCCCGAAACTGGATTCCGGCTATTTATCGCCATAGCTATGCGATCGGACTTTGGATAAGTGATTTACGTGTCACAGGAAGTCGAGCGAAGCATAATTAGCTGTGGCTTTCCATAGGGACTTTCCCCACAAATCGCGTTAGAAGTTTACTTGTCGATCGATGTGTACTTAGTGACGGCATATTACAGCTTATATCCTACGAGCAAGTTGTTGTATCGAGTTTGTACTAGGCAGTTAGCTCACCCACACTGGTAACCTACCGTTGCTGGGCCAGTCAGCCAACCTCTGCCGTGGTTTTGCCGTCATTCTCGAGAGCACTGCGACAACCCGCGTTTCCACCGTTGTGTCTTTCCCAGGCCTCACTGTCAAGTCGCGGGACTACTTCAGGAACGAAGCAGGTTTGTTTTCAAGCCAAACAAGTATAACTATCAATACCTGAACTCAGCTATTTTACAAGATACAATGCCAATGAATCGATACGACACAAAAATCGCCATTTTTCATTATAATTTGTGTAACCACGCGATTGATTTCTGCGCATGCGCCTCGGGGTTAAAGGGGTACTACATCCTACGTAGCAGCATCGGAGTCTTGCCTCCTGGGCATGGGAGGGCCTGGGTACATGTACGAAACCGACTGTCATGACTGTGGACTGTGATTTTGTCGTCATTGCTGAGCATGCTGCGCATGCGCTGTGAACCAACACGTAACAAGAGACGACCAGATCAGAGACGACCAACTTCAAGTACATACCATGCCACTGCACTCGCATCATCGTGAGTCTGATAGCAGAATAGCTTCAGTACCTCATGAAAGTTATTTTCCACTTAACACCTTCCCTCACTAATGTACACCCACACCCATATCCACTACCTGTGTTTGCCGGGAGGTAGCTTGAAACCCAGTCTCGCACACCACACCCCAGCGAGACTTGCTCACAATCTTACTAGTACGTATGCCCCCGGCTCAAGCATTCGGTTGCTCCGGGGGCATAAATGTACTTACCGACTTGAGCTTGGGGGACAATGCTGGGAGCCTCTGTAGTTACTTACCCTCCAGGCTACCCAGCATCCCGCCAAAAGGCCACCATGAACTGCTCCAAGCTACCAGTCACACTGAGCCTATCAAAGGCCCAGCGGAAGACAAGAGGATTAGACCAACACTGTGTACCAATCAACTAAGAGTAGAATGGGACCAGGACCTGGTCACCAATATGAGTCGACACCTGGGAGTCATGGACAACGACCAGCTTACCAGACACCGTGAGAGGAGGGCGGGCGGGAGTTCGGGACCAACCGCTGGCTGCTTGATCAGGAAGGAACAGCTGTCAGTCACTCGCGCCACAACGGACGATGCCCGCGCCACGCATGCGCCTTGCCCATGCCCACCCTGAATGTGTTCGGTCGTGTTAACTTCGTTTAACGCAGGGTTAAACTGCATTTAACACCTTCCCTCACTAATGTACACCCACACCCATATCCACTACCTGTGTTTGCCGGGAGGTAGCTTGAAACCCAGTCTCGCACACCACACCCCAGCGAGACTTGCTCACAATCTTACTAGTACGTATGCCCCCGGCTCAAGCATTCGGTTGCTCCGGGGGCATAAATGTACTTACCGACTTGAGCTTGGGGGACAATGCTGGGAGCCTCTGTAGTTACTTACCCTCCAGGCTACCCAGCATCCCGCCAAAGGAAGGAGGCCTCCTTCCTCCCCCAAGCCCCGGAATACCCACCTGCCCACCCCCCTGGCAAACTATCCTATCACGAGCAACCACACCCAACCAGGCCCATGCCACAAGTAACAGGACACCACACAACGACACCAAACTCACTACATCAAGACCAGACACAATCCAACTAAACGGGGTATACAACAAACGGCAGCTACCACAATAAAACAACATCAAACAAACAACTGCTAGTACAGACTCTATTGCATGAAATAAAACACTCACTACTAGGACTTCTACGCTACCGACAGTCGCTTCGACACTGACACCAACCTGTCCCGTGGGACCCGCACATACAACAGGTAGGCTGCACTCTCCCATCTCCCCAAGGTCTTGATCAGGGAGTCCTCGATGCCAACTGAAGCAGCCGTAGTAGCAGCCCCAATTCGAAAGCTGTGTCCAGAGTACTTGGAGACATCCACCCCTGACGGCCGTAAGGCTGCTCTCATGCTGCGCACCAACGCCACCCTTGAGAGAGGTGCACCTGTCACAAACTTGAAAAACGGACCCGGGTGTCTACCCCGGACTGCCAAATAAGCTGCTATCGCCCCTACCGGGCACAAGTCATTGCCTGTCCTACCCAAGTAGATGACCACACCTTTTCTGAATGGGTCGGTCTTGGACGCCTTGATTCGGACTTGCACCAACGTTGGGGCCGACAATTTATCCAGGGTCACATCCCCTTCACTTAAATGACTCTCTGGGTCATACTCCCTCAGGGAGGGGACCGTGACTTCCCCCGAACGTAAGAACCCGAAGAAGCACATACAACAGGCTGCCCACAGCATTATATAGTCCGGGTTATGCTTCTCTGCTTCCCAACACTGACGCAGCAGCCTCAAGACCGCTGGGGTGACAGGAAGACGAGGCTGTGGGCGGGTAGCAGCCTTCTTCGCCTGTCGGAGCTTAATCCCCTTTAATGCACAATCCAATATCGGCCATGAAGCGACAAAGGGATCCCCCAAGCCGTACACTATCTGCATCCTTCGCACTGCAGACAGATAGCCCTTGATAGAAGAGTGTTGCAGGCCGTCATCTGCCAGGTGAGCCACAAACAGGCACACCTGGAACTCTGAGAGAGGTAAAGGAATAGAGTTAGACTCCCGGCAGAAGGACAGGTACCTCCTCTGCCCAGTTGCATATACCCGCGCCGTTGACGGGGCTATTGAGGCCTTGACAAGGTCTCTAACCAGTCCTTCCAGGTGTCGCAGGTCCAGTGGTCTTGACCTACCAGCCGAGCTACCAGGCCTGGAGGGACGCGACTCGCTGCCTGTGATGCCTGGGGAACGAGATTGAAGAACACATCAAGTTTATCTCTAGAGATGGCATCAGCCGCCCCATTGTCCACCCCCGCCACATGAGTTGCCGTCAACATGATCTCGAACCTAGCTTCCAAAAAGAACAGACATCTCAGCATGTGGGCCATCTTCGGGTCTCTACAATACCCCCCCTTAATAGATGCCACTACGGCTTCGTTGTCACAGTGGCACATCACTACGGACCCTCTCCATGCCGACCCCCAGGTAGCTGTGGCCACTACGATTGGCAAAAGCTCCTTCGCTGCTATGGATGCAGAGGCAAACCCCGGCCACTCACTCCAAGGCACCTGACACCACTGGTCGCCCCACAAAGCCCCACAACCCCAAGACCCAGAAGCATCACTCCAGATTGCCACACCTGGCGACTGCAGGGACTCCCTAAGCATCATGGAAACTCCATTCCACGAGCTCACAAAGCTATGCCACCACTCCAGATCCGCCCGGAATGCTGCATTCAGTCTAATCATGTGAGTGGGCTTCTTGAAGTGGGACAGTAGCCCGAACACTCCCCTCAGAAACCTCCGTCCAGGCCTAACCACCTTGCAGGCATGATTGAGATGTCCTGCCAGGGACTGCATAATTAGCTGTGGCTTTCCATAGGGACTTTCCCCACAAATCGCGTTAGAAGTTTACTTGTCGATCGATGTGTACTTAGTGACGGCATATTACAGCTTATATCCTACGAGCAAGTTGTTGTATCGAGTTTGTACTAGGCAGTTAGCTCACCCACACTGGTAACCTACCGTTGCTGGGCCAGTCAGCCAACCTCTGCCGTGGTTTTGCCGTCATTCTCGAGAGCACTGCGACAACCCGCGTTTCCACCGTTGTGTCTTTCCCAGGCCTCACTGTCAAGTCGCGGGACTACTTCAGGAACGAAGCAGGTTTGTTTTCAAGCCAAACAAGTATAACTATCAATACCTGAACTCAGCTATTTTACAAGATACAATGCCAATGAATCGATACGACACAAAAATCGCCATTTTTCATTATAATTTGTGTAACCACGCGATTGATTTCTGCGCATGCGCCTCGGGGTTAAAGGGGTACTACATCCTACGTAGCAGCATCGGAGTCTTGCCTCCTGGGCATGGGAGGGCCTGGGTACATGTACGAAACCGACTGTCATGACTGTGGACTGTGATTTTGTCGTCATTGCTGAGCATGCTGCGCATGCGCTGTGAACCAACACGTAACAAGAGACGACCAGATCAGAGACGACCAACTTCAAGTACATACCATGCCACTGCACTCGCATCATCGTGAGTCTGATAGCAGAATAGCTTCAGTACCTCATGAAAGTTATTTTCCACTGTGGTAGGCAAGTGGCCAGTTTCCTGAGGCTTCTTCTGATAGGTTTACACATGACCTGAGGTGGGCACGAGACTACCCCCCCCCCCGAAAGCTAGATAATTGATTGTGGTAGTTTACCTGGTACCTTTGCTCTTCTTGCTGTTCTGAGTCCCAGTTCACCCACATTTAAATTATGAAGTCCTCTCTACCCTTGACGTCACGCATGTGAGCAAACATACCAGGCCCTATGCATTCTTCGGGCAACTGAAAACGGCACAGGCCTGGGAACAAGGCTATGTATTATCCATACAAGTACTTACCATTGAAACCACATATCACGTGTCACACATGTAAATGACTTTGATCTTTGTTCTGACACCATCACACGCCCACATTTCCATGCTTGCACTACCAAACAGAGGTAGGCAAGTGGAGCGAAACCATTTTCCTGAGGGTTCAGCTCATATAGGTTTACACATGACCTGAGGTGGAGGGCATGTTCAAATTCACCAGTATATTAACTAGGTGTCTATACTATCTAGCCTCGTTCCCAGGCCCCCTCCCAGCTTTTCATTGGGGAGAGCCTGGTACATACGTATGTTTCCTCATTTCAGCATTACGTAAAAGAACGAAAAGGTGAAGTTGTTCAATGAATTATTAAACGGTCAGTGCTTGGTGTGTATGACAATCGCCCCCCGATAGCTAGATAAACGATTGTGGTAAGTTACCTTTGCTCTTCTTGCTGTTCTGAACCCCACCTTGACATCACGCACGTGAGGAAACATACCAGGCCCTATGCATTCTTCAAAAACGGCACAGGCCTGGGAACAAGGCTATATATTATCCATAGAGCACTTACCAGTGAAACCACATATCACATGTCACATGTGTATATATATATATCACTTTGATCTTTGTTGTGACACCATCACACGCCAAACCATGAGTGCTATTATGTATTTTACTCCCTGACTTCAGAATTACCGTTGTCTCAGGTCCCATACTTAACGGCCCGCAACAGCCCTTTCTCAGGAATCCAGCACCCCTGGAAGTTAATTTAGCGGCCCACAACGTCCTTATACTCAGAATCCAGCACCCCACAATACAGTAGCAATGTAGTGCCGCATGTTGGAAGTTACTGTATTTACCCCCCCCCCCCCCCCCCCCCCCCCCCCCCCCCCCCCCCCCCCCCACAGGATTAAATTTTTGCACCCCAAATATAAGCGTTTTTTTGAAATGCTTGGAATGCCATGATTATGCATGCGCAGAACGCATGTACAGTTAATACCGTAGAGTACGTATCAAGCACCCACGCCCCTCTTCACGCGAAAGTTACTGCACAGGGTTCAAAAGCAGTGTAGTAAGGCCCCACCCATCACAAAAGTTTTTGAGCAGCATTTCTTAACCTCTGGACAATGTTGTGCATTCAAAAAGGCCGATTTACAGTGAAGTATGAACTACGGGCGTACTTTCTCTGTCGCAAAGACACACAATCAATTTCCTTGCGCGAATAATTGACTTATAATTATATTCATAGCCGGTCATTGATATTCACAGCTTACCGCAGCGCTGAATGGGTGGGCGGATACTACATGCCTAAGTAGTCTGAGTACGCATCTAGCGCCCACCCCCCTGTTCAGCCGCGTTCTAATGTCCCCAAACCCTGGGCGCTTAATACGTACTTACCCGTTAAGTTGTCCAATTCTTTTCATTCCTGTCTCTAGCCGCTAGTGTGCACAGCCATCATCATGAGTCACGGTGGAATTGGTAAAACTTCAGAAGGTCCCCAACAAGTACGCAGCAAGAGCATCAAAGAGCGGGGCAAAGGCAAGCAGAGCACCAGCAGCAAGAAGCAGGGCAAGGAGTGTGGGCGAAGAACTGTTTCCATTTCTAGTTCAAGCAAACATAATTTCATAGGATGGGACGTACAAGTACGAGTAGTTGATTGTTTGCAAAAGAGCAACAGACTACGGCGGAAGAGACCACATCCTTTAACTGGAGGTGACACAGCAGAACCCAAACCAAAGTAAGTACCACTAGCATTGTGTAAATCTTTACAATAGCTGTGTCCTGACATGGGGGGGGGGGGGGGGGGGGGGGTTAGTCTGGTCAAATTGCCTGGCTTTTGTGTTGCACAATCAGCAGTAGGAAGGCAAGCTACAGTGTAAGTGGGTGCAAACGTAATTGGGGTGTGTGTAATCAAGATTTTAACGTGTGTGCGTGACTGAAGTGGGATGTTCGTGGGGCGGGAAGACTAGTGATGTTCAGTGTAGTCGAATCAGATGTTAATGGGTTGGGGACTTGGACCAATACGACAGTCATCTGCATATGCTACACTTGCTGAAATCGACTGAGGAGACACACCGAATTGATGTGTTTGAGCACGAGACTGTGGTGTTAAGGGAAGAGGTCGCTCACTTGAGGGTAGAGCATCAACGCCTTTCAGAAGAGGTCCAAAGACACAAAGAAAGAATCCTGTCTGCTGACTTTGTCATGACCAACTCCGTGTCAAAGAAAATCCATGGTACTCCCCTCCATTCTATACCCACCCTCACCACTACAAGATGTGTCTTAAAGTGTATGCTAGTGGTATAGGTATGAGTAAGGGCACACACGTTTCAATGTTTGTCCACCTGATGCGAGGGGAATTCGATGACCACCTCAAATGGCCATTCAGACGTGATATTGCCGTCCAGCTACTGAACCAGCTGGGAGAAGGGGAAGATCATGCATTAGTCATCCCTTTCACTGAGAGAACACCCGATGACAGTGCTGGCAGAGTGATTGCTGGAGATAGAGGAGAATCTGGATGTGGCATCCCTAAATTTGTTTCCCATTCTATCCTCAGAGAGCCACCTAAGACCACTCGAAGGTATCTCATGAACGACTGCCTTTGCTTTCGAGTGAGTCAAGCTGTGACCTCACGGACTGACCTTGTTCACAATGTGGGATTAGATCAAGAATTGGAATTTATGCGCAGGAGAGTTGACACCATTGTTGAAGAAATTCACCAGCTGAGAGAAGAACTTGGCCATGTGAAGCAACTATTGAAACAGAAACTAGATGCCAGTGAACTGCAGCCTTACGGTAGCCCCATGTTAGAGTATGTTGATGGGGAAGGAAAAAGTATTGACTGGTCAGATATTGGCATTTTTCTCAGTGTTCCACCAAATGCAATTCCCGTTACCAGTAGTCCTGTTCGGGTTCACATCCAGTGCTTCCTGACAGGTCCAGGTTCTGTCATTCTCCCAGTGAACACGGAGCTAGTTAGTCCCATCTACAAAGTCTCCATATCTTCTGATTTTGTCAAAGAAGCCAAGCTTTCTGTTGCTCATTTTGCCGCCCTTCGCTCAAAGGTTGACGGTTTAGACATGGAATTCCTCCATTCTACAGACAGGTCACCACCGTATCACTTCTATCCTGTACCTGGAGGCACTTTCCTTTCCCACGGAGCTTTGGGAACTATTGAAATGAAAGTCTTTAGCAGGTGGGCAGTAGGGAAGAGAAAGCGAACAGTGAAGCAACCTAAAGGTTAGAGATACAATGTAATATTGTGTGATTGTGTCGCAGTAGTTTATTCTCATCTGTGAAAATTCCTTGTGCAGAGACTCCACTAAAATATGCTGTTCACCTCTACCGACCATTAAAGCAACACAGCTATGCAGTATTCAGTGCTTCTCTCTGTCAACCTCTGTACTCAAAGGTACTTGCATGCATATATAAGGATGGCAGGAGCCAATTTGCGTTAATCCCCATTGTACTACCCCTGAATGAAAGGTACTATGGATTTGCGGGTGTAATTACGTATAATGTCAGCCTGCATGCATGTAGCCTCGTTCCCAGGCCATTCCACTGCCAGTATTTGATCGCATGTGATCAAATACTGGCGGTGTGAATGGCCTGGGAACGAGGCTACAAGCATGGGCTTTTTAAGGTTATGGGATACTCATGCGTGCGCCGTGAGAAATGTATTGGGTAGCTCGCTAACCAAGAATCTCTGGTATACAAACAGGTTGAGCAACTTGATTCTAGAGGTGGAGGTGCGCTGTCACAAGGTGCAGGGCATGACGGAAGCTTTTACCAATACGCTGTATAGCCTTGCAAAAACGAGCATTTCAGTTCACCAAAAAGCCGTATTTACCGCTTTTCTCGAGCAAGACAGCAGATAAATTTGCCAAGGATTATGCTATCAAAAAAAGCTTCCGTCATGCCCTGCACCTTGTGACAGCACACCTCCACCGCCAGAATCAAGTTGCTCACGCTCTTCGTACCAGAGATTCTTGGTTAGCGAGCTTAAGTATACATTTCCCAATACATTTCGCACGGCGCGTGCACGAGTATCCCGTAACCTTAATGAAGTAGGGTGTGAATGTAGCTCCTACCATATAAGGAAATCTAACTAGACGATGCATGGAACCTAGAATGTACGCTGGTTGGATGCTGCCTCACGGCACTCCTGTTGCCATAGTGAAATGTCACTAGTGTTGACTTGTATCAGACTTACAACCCATGCAGTGTAGAAATTTCTGATTTTGAAAACAACGTTTTGATTGAAGTCATCATCAGGTGATATGTTATATGGTTGTTAAGTCTGATGCAAGTCAACGCTGTTGTCTATACACACCTTAACAATGACATTCATGACTTTCTCAAAGCATCTGAAACATTGTATTGAAATGATGAACTGTTAACACCTGGACCACTCCATTCACTAGCCTCGTTCCCAGGCCTACCCCGTTTTTTCTGTTCTTCGGTTTCTGTTGACAATAATACACGGATTATACACGGATTATTGTCCGTGTATTATTGTCAACGGGAACCGAAGAACAGAAAAAACGGGGTAGGCCTGGGAACGAGGCTATCCATTCACTTACATGTATGTACTATTTCCCAAAGCATAATATTATTCATGAAATGTCACATTTAGTTTTCCCGGGGAAATTTGTTATTCCAGTTAACCATTACTTAGAGCACCATTCATTATCCATGTGCAGAGCATCCAGGAGGAGTTGGCGGTCTTGTTTCCTGATATTCAGTTCTGGCGCACATTTCGACCTGTGGAGCTTACCGGTGATGCTCTAGAGCTGATTATTCCCACTCATCATGTGAGAGAACAGGGATATTCAATTTCTACAGACCAAGATTGTCAGGTAATATTAGCCCTATATTACCGGTACAAGACTAGTACGAATGCAGTATATACTGCTACAGCTGGTTTTGTTCTGTAGTGTTGTTTAACTCTTTACCCAACCATAAGAAACAGCTTAAGGAAGCTATATTAAGGTAGTGTTAAATCCCCCATATAAATTCTTATGGGCTTATGGGAGCTCATGACGGCATTTGCCGTCGTTGGTTGGTAAAGAGTTAACCGTTTAAGGAGGGACATTGGCACTTTAATGAGCCGTGAAACTTGGAGCTTCGACGTCACTTCCTGCAATGACCTTTGCTGGGTGTAAATACAACCCTCTCACCTTGTAGGGCCTCCACTGCCAGCGATCAAGGCACATTTTTCAGCAGGGATGAGTTGGCCATTCCTGAGCGTCTTGATGAAAAATCCGCTAACAAATGGGTGTGGTTATTAGAGTCGTGCACATAAATGCGCTGAAAGAAAACTGGAATAAGGGCACAGGGCTGGACACGACTTCTATAGTGATTTTGCTCCGTGCAGGAACCCTGAATGCCTTACTTGCATTAATTTTAATCCCATTCAGATATTTCAGGAGATACTGGACCTTCCCTTGCATCAGCCTGAGTGCGGCTGCAGTCTTTATCCTCCACGGTTGCTCCTGACGGTGAGAGCTCTAGATGAGAGTCGGCCACCAACCACCGACTTGATGTGTGATCTTGAAGTCCGAGGCACTGTGAGACCGTGCTGTCTTAAACTGGAAATGAAACACCCCAGCTTAGAAACACCCACCCAAGGTAGAGATATTTCATGCATGATTTCAGGGACCCCATGCAGATTAAACTTATTGGTTTGTTCTATGTGTGTTTAGGTGCCCAAACTCCAGGGAACGGTACTGAAATGAACACTGTGCACTCCAAAGGTTTGTAGTTTGATTTCTCTGTTCACAATTATTTGGGACAGCTGTTTGTGCATGTGGTCCATTAGCCTCATTCCCAGGTCTCCACGCCCAGCTTTTGTCACTTGCCCTGCTTTTGTTCTCCCAGCGACAAAAGCTGGGCGTGGAGGCCTGGGAACGAGGCTAGTCTGCATTCAGTTATGACCCATTCACTCCTACCACCCGGTACCCAGGCAAGCCCACTTTGAGGGACTTATCTTCACATGTGATTGTCAAAGTTGCTAAAAGGTGGCACTCTCTAGGGATACAACTTGGACTGCCATCAGAACTTCTTGACGCTATTGAACACAATTTCTCAAAGGACAGCCAGCGGTGTTGCGAGGAGATTTTTAAAGAGTGGTTAGTACGTCCTGAGTTAGAGCCTTCCTGGAGCATGCTGATTGTAGCACTGGAGTCTGAAGCTGTTGCTCAGAAATATGTGTCCTACGAACTGCAGAAGCTTTTCTCGAACCAATGCATGTAAATGAACACTCCAGGTGGTCCACACACACTATTTATTACATTTTGTGTTCACAGTTCGTGAGGTCTCCATGTGCCTTGTGTGCAATAATTGAGGTTAAGTTTATGGACAATTTTTGCACGGTCCTATAGTTATAGGCTTACTGTGCCTGGTCACGTAATTTCTGATGACAGTCATACATGTGCATGCAACTGCTCCATGTCTTGCATGCCCATATTATGCTCGATCTTCGCTTAGGCTCGCCTCCCAATGTCATGCATTTCCACTAGTATCTAACAGCACAAGATCGCCACGCTTGCCCCACGATAATTTAATGCTCTGCATTCTCCTATAGCATCCACAATTTACCATAATTATATAATGTTATTATGTTGTACAATTACGTATACCTAACTTAATACCTATACTGTTGGACGATTGTGGTATACGTATATGGTTGGGTTATAGTTTATTGCAATTGCATGAGATCCATGCAGTGTGTATATTAATTGCAGACCACTTTTTCTTTGTAAAACGTGCTGCAGAGCAATACGTTTGAATTTTAGGCCAGATTTGCTCAGGCCCATTGCTCAATATTAAAGCCCATGTAGTTTGTGTTAGCCTCGTTCCCAGGCCATCGCCCAGCTTTTCGTCGCTTGCAGTATACCCCGCTTCAAGCAACGAAAAGCTGGGCGATGGCCTGGGAACGAAGCTAGTTTGTGTGTGGTATAAGTGATGCTGAGCTCAATCCCTCATGCTTGAAAATAATCATAAGCTTAAAAAGCAACAAATGTACAATAAATTAACAATCAAACCCAAAGAAACTACACTAAAATCGATGATAGATATACGTGTGATGTATATCATAATAGAACAAAATTACTAAAACTAAAGAATGTTAATTGTACATCCTAGCAGCATCGGAGTCTTGCCTCCTGAAACCAATCCTGGTGGAAGTCTTTCCGATCTCCTCCTCTGCTGCCTCCTTGAGGTCCTTCATCCATACTTTGCGCTCATCTGTGTGTGTGTGTGTGTGTGTGTGTGTGTGTGTGTGCGATGAAGACAGACTGAACAGGTTTCACATTCAGAACCTTGCTACCCTAAACTGCTAAAGCAAGCAAGACAAACTTCAGAGCTGTACAAGAAAGCTGCTCTGAAAACAGGACTTACAAACAGTGTTACTGTACAGAAATTAACATAATAAGTGCTGCCCCCGTATCTCTGTGTGGGTCTTAGTCAGTTACTGCAGTGTGAGTCACAAACTGTTCCATCAGTCTGTTGACAGTCTCGTTCCCAAGCCTACTCCGTTTTCTGTTCTTCAGTTTGCATTGACAATAATACACGGATGCAGAAGAGCGGCGTATTGTCAATGCAAACCGAAGAACAGAGAACGGGGTAGGCCTGGGAACGAGGCTAGACAGCAAGTCTGTTGTCAGCAAGTCTGGTCATTAAAGACAGTGGGGGTCCAAAACCCTTCAGGGGTCATGGCCATTGCAGCTACTGTACTACAATCGTGGAGGAACACTTGAATACTTCACTACCACTCACCCTCTTCCTTCAGAGCAGCTCTGGAAGCTGCTCTAAAGACGGCACTTTTTATGTTGCCTCCCGTCATTTCAAATCTTGCCAACTGGTCGAAGTCCACGTCATCAGCTAGTGGAACCTCCTCGGGGATGATCAACTAGTGAGAAATGCACAACACCACTACTGACATCTCCATCAGTAACTAATGATGATATACGTGCATGAGAATCAGTGATACATTAACACTTTAACCGATGAAGCCGTCTACAGACGGCATGAGATTTCATCAGTGATGTCAGACTTCCGGCAATGTCCTTGGGAGATAGGCTCTGCGCCAGCAGAGAGGGCGGGGCAGGGGGAGGTGGGTGGGTGCACCCGAAGGGTGCAGACAGCATGGCGGTGTTTGGGCTTAGCCTTGAAGAGCCCTTGGTTGGAGCCCAGCGGGCCACTTCTGTCCTCCTTTGCACAAATGGGCTGAGAAAACAGTCCTCTCGCCTTGTAGGCCCTCCTTTTCTGGCAGTGAAGCATTTTTCTCAGTCTAGTCGAGCGATGGTCGGCCGAGAGCCGTGACTATTGGATGTCCCTTGATGGGTGGGTGTGGTTAAAGTCACGAAAGTGTAGAGGATTGCTGCAAGGTCAGGTGTGTGGAGTTTGGGGGCTGAAAAGCTGAGAGAACTGGAGATATGGTAGGTTTAATGCATCCATACGCTACTAGAGACCTCCGGAGAAAAATAATTTATCGGTTAATGGGTTAACACCAAGTCAACAAGAACTAGGACTTGCTGGTAGTTCAGCAGAAGACTACCATGAGTGATAATTTAAATGCAGCAAGAGCCAATCCTGAATGCAGTGTTATAACCTTGTTCCTAGGTCTTCTCAATGCACACCAACATGCAGTTCACTGTCATGTCTCTGAGTTACAGCTTTACCAAGAACCATTAACCCACCTTCCACAGTTTGGCTCTGAGTGTCCGGGTTGGCACATCAAGGGACAGCACGAACCTGAGCCGCCGGAAGAAGGCCTTGTCGATGTTGTCAATGAGGTTCGTAGTGAGGATGATGATGCCGGGGAACCGCTCAATGTGGTAGAGGAGCACACCCACGTCCACATTGGCGTAGCGGTCCGTGGAGGTGCTGGTGGGAGATGGTGGGACAGGGTAATGTGATATTTGCGCTGTTCCGAGTTCTTATACGCCTTGCTCTAAACTTCTGCAAGCCTGAGCGAGCCCTACACTAATGTTAGTTCATTGCGCACGTGTGTGTGTATGTTTGCCTGCTTGCTTGGTATGGTGGATCTTGAACTTAGCCTAAATCAGCGAATTTCACTTGCATGTGCCAAACTCAAATTCAACTTAGTCTACTTCCTCGATGTGCAGGGAACTGCATGATACAACAAGTCTACTTGTTTGATGGACGATCGCGACTACAAAGACAGAGACCATTCGCGGACCTACATGTACCTATTCGTAACAGGCGAACCATGAACAACAGTGTACCTCTTCGGTGGCGACAACAAAGATGAGACCGCTTGTGGATCTACCTATTTAGTGGCAAGTGAGCGATAGGGGCCACCGCATGGGAACACATTCATCTGTCGATGCCTTTAATACTTGCGTTGTTGCCTGCCTCTCAGTTCGAGTACTGCAAGTCAATCGTCACGTGGACCTACTTCTTCAATGGTTACAGCGATATTTTGGTTGTTGGTTTAATTAAGCCATGGGTGATGTACCAGCTCAACTGCCTCAGGTAACCTGACTGACAGTTCCTGTGTTGTGCATGAGCATAATTTCTATGGCCCGAGTTTGTACTATGCTCATAGGGAGAGAGAGGTGAGGGACAAAAAAGGATTAATTGATACTCTCCCAGTGCCATTAGAGTCTACCCAGTGTATCTATGGTCACATCAACCCAATAAATTCTGGCTACACCCATGACTGCATGTACCTCATGGAGGTTCTCTGTCCAAACAGTCCCTCTGCCTCATCAAACACAAGGATGGCGTCCTGGTGTCGAGCCTCTTGGAAGATGGCATCAATGTTCTTTGAGCTCTCTCCCACCCACTTACTCAGCAGCTCCCCACAGTTGACCACCTTCAGTGGTTTGCCCACTTCGTAGCCGATGGCTTCTGCAGCCAGCGTCTTGCCTGTGCCTGGGGGTCCGTGAAGGAGGAGGGTTAGACCCTGTGGGAGGAAGGGTAGGGGGAAGTGAGAAATTATAAGTAGATTCATAGCTATGAATATCTGAAATGGATTCATACTATGAATATCCTAAAACCCACAAGTGGAGCAGACCAGTGGTGGGTATAAAAGCACTCCACCTGGTATCACAATCTGCTACGAAATTGATTCGTTGATCTTGTTGCTCTTACTAAGAGAAATTTTTGGATGTCCCCACCTGGTGGGGCTAATTTGGACAAAATTGATGGCCTAAGATTTAGTTTACCTTTACATGGTAGTGTATCCACAATATTGCAATCAGGAGCGCATAATGAGGTAGAGAGCTCTCTACC
Source organism: Axinella damicornis (assembly GCA_963931865.1). NCBI lineage: Eukaryota > Metazoa > Porifera > Demospongiae > Axinellida > Axinellidae > Axinella > Axinella damicornis. Next base: position 18,956,868 of record OZ007506.1, read on the forward strand.
TCATCATGCGCTCCTGCTGCAATATAGAGGGCTGAATTCTGATAGATTACAAGACATTGTGGGAACGACAAGCTAGCACCAGCCATTGAAGAAGTCAGTCCATGTGACTAGTGACTTCAACGAGCTGTGAGTCGGGCACTCTTTAATGGCACTGACAGATGAAATCTTCGTTGCCATGCAGTTTTGTCTTATTGCTCTAGCCATTGTGTAGATAGGTCCATGAGTGGTCTCTGTTCTTGTTGCCGCCATCAAGGAAGTAGGCTGCATGTTTGGATCTGTAAGTCAGTGCTATGTTACGAGTGGAAACCACACTACTTGTAGCTAGCCGGTGCAACTCGCAGGTAGTGCAAGTTATTGCTTACGGCTTGTTCCAATTAATGCACATGCCACGTGACGACCATGCTCAGTCGATCGAGTCGAAGCTAGCAATGGCGGCTGCGCAGGGACAAAAAAAGTATTGCAGCACTCACAACTTCGCCAGCACGGTGAGTTTTGGAATATAAAGCGTCAGTGAACGACAGCGATCATGCACGGCCGTGTGGTCAGAATCTTCGTGTGCTTTTCCTAAGAACGGTACTGCCACCGGAAGTTAAAGAGAGCGCTTGAGCAATGACAGCCGACAGTACGACACTTGTATCTCCACCACCAAGGTGAGTTTCAGCACCAAAATTGTATGTTTGGGTCACTGCATGATAGCGATCACAACGGTGTAGTCAGAATCTTTGTAGGCCTTTCCTGTGAGCTGTGAGGTTATTGATTATTATGTGGCACCATTTTCCCCCTACTAGGAGTGTAATAATTATTTAAGCGGCACAATTTTCCCCCCATACCAGCACTGTAATAACACCATCCTCAATTCCCAAAATCACAAGTGAGTACAGAATGAGTACCACTGAAGCCAAGTCTCCCCCCCCCCCCCCCCCCCCCCCCAAGTAGTAACCAAAATCTGGACATGGGAGTGGCACGGAAAAGCGGATTAGTAAAGTCAGTGGAAGGCTCATACCAAGGACAGTGGTGGCTTCATTCCGAGGCTCACAACCTGGGAATGAGGCTAGTACGGTCAGCAGCTCAATACCTACGTATCATGAAGGTTACAGCACGAACACATTCATTACACAAGGAGGATCTCATGAAGCTCAGTGTAGTGTTGTACCTGATGGTTTTTCTTCGCAAATCCCCACTGGCCAAACAGAACAGACCTACAGAAATCAACAGACACTCATTGCACTAGTGCCCCGGAGAGTTCGTTGTACTAGCTCCCACCATGCACCTGTTGGCAGGATATCCTCACCTGGCCTTCTCAAACTGTACGATCTCCCGGAGCTGCTTCATAGTGCTGTCTTCCACTATCACCTCGTCCAAGCCGGCTTCTGGAACTACACGACGGTCAAAGTCCTGCAGGTATGAGCACTGCTCCATCACTCACTCATTCACTCACCCACCCACCACGCACCCACCCACCCACCCACTCACTCACTCACTCACTCACTCGTATGACTTCCCCTATTTACTGATACATTTCACCCACCCCATCCCTCCAACTTTCCTTCATATCCCTCCCTCTCTCTGCCCACCCGCCCGCTCATCCACCTGCCTCCCATCATCATCAAAACTCCTCCATCGTATTGTATGAGACATTACAAGCAAAGGGGGCAAATTATGTGGCATAATGCTAAGCAATTGCGTCCACAAATAATTGGTTCGCTGCAGCATATGTATGGCTATAGTATAGTATACAAACAAATTGACATCATTTACTGTTTCTGGAGCACCAGATGCTGTGAGAACCTTCGATGGTTTGTTTGCAAACTTAACTCCCTCTCTCCCTTCCTCCCGCCTGACTGCCCACCCACCCCTAACCTCCCTCCCTCCACCCATTCTCATACCTTCATCCTTAGCCTCCCTCTCAACTGCAGGTTGGCTCCTTGCAGTAAGTCCTTCTGACACACCACCGGACTCTCTCCGTCACGGGACACAGAAATAGACAGTGCAGAGAGGATAGCATTCTTGATGAAACCTCCAGTCAGTTCAAACCTCAGCGCCAACTCATTCTGAAGAAGAGACGTTCATTCAGTAATTCTTATCTGATACTGCTAATCCTCAGTACACTCACAAGACCCTTTGGGGAAGTTCAACCCACCAGATCGATGTCATCGGCAAGTTTCATCTGTTCCGGCATGTGCGACTGCCAGATGGCTTTACGCAGGAGGTGGTCAGGTTGTCGGAACTCGATGGCAATCATGATCCGGCGGTGCATGGCCTCGTCCAGGTCATAGGGACGGTTTGTAGCAAGGATAATCAGACCATCATGTCTGCAAAGAATTGGGGGGGAGGGGGAGAAGGAGGAAGGGGGTAGTGGGATGGGAGGAGAGGGGGAGGGGGAGGGGGAGGGGAGGGGAGGGGGAGGGGAGGGGAGGGGAGGGGGAGGGGGAAGGGTTGGAGGGAGGGAAGGGGGATGGGATGGGATGGGAGTAGTGTTGTTTTAGTATTGCTATCCGAGTATTAGTTTAGTTATAGTTAGTTTTTGGATTCAGTGGACAGATTTAGTTAGTTACAGTTATTGTTGTGCTCCTTCAGAAGCTTTTAGTTATAGTTTTAGTTAGTTAACTAAAATGGAAAAAGGCTAACTAAAAGGGTTTTAGTTTTAGTTAACTAAAACTAGAACTAGTGAAATTCACTGATTTCATTTTAGTTTTAGTTGTTTGAGCCAACCAAACATTATAGTTAGTTATAGTTTAGTTTTGGATTTTCAGTATTGATTTAGTTAGTTATAGTTTTGATTAACTAGAAGTCAAAACCCCATACTAAAAGGGTATTTAGTTATTGTTATAGTTAACTAAAACAACACTAGATGGGAGGGGGAGGGGAGGGAGAGGGGGAAAGGGAAAGGGAGGGTGGAGGGGAGGGGGAGGGGAGGGAGAGGGGGAGAGGGAAAGGGAGGGTGGAGGGGAGGGGAGGGGGAAGGAAAGGTTTTAGAAACTGTGTTACTACGACCATAGTGTGTACAACACCTAAGCAGCCTGGATCCCCCAACTCAAGGACGGCTTAATGCTATCACTTTCACACAGGAGTACCTACACTATGTGTACGTAGCTACTTGCAGGCCCTCACCTCTCAATCTCTGTGAGCAGGAGGTTGACCTGATGCCCTCCCATCTCCCTCGATTCAAAGATAGCCTCACACTCGTCAAAGAAGAGGATGGCATCGTTGATCTTGGCCTCTCGGAAGATGAACTTGAAGTTCTCCCCAGCTGACATGCTGCCCAATGAGGGGAAGTTGATGAGGAGGACCTGTGTGTGTGTGTGGGAGGGCATGTGTGAATGGGTGTGTGTGTGTGTGTGTGTGTGTGTGTGTGTGTGTGTGTGTGCGTGTGTGTGTGTGTGTCAACTTTGCTATGTTTTTTTTTGTGTGAGGAGTGTTTGTGCATGTGTGAGCATATTTATGTGTGTGTGGTGGGAGATATGAGATGTGTGGATGTAGGATGGACCTAAGAGCTGTTGTGATCACCTTCTTTGTGAGCTTGTTGGCGAGAGCGTTGGCCATCATGGTCTTCCCAGTTCCGGGTGGGCCGTGGAACAGCATCACCATCCCTGCCCCATACGTGATGGCGTCGTCCAGCCCCATACGCTTCCGGCAGCGCTTGTACGCCTCAAAGTTGCTGACTGTATTCAAGATCAGCTGCTTCTGTTCTTTGGGCAGAATCACCTGAAAACGAATGACTGAATGAAGGTCTGACTTACCGGAGTAGTTCACCTTAATAACTGGTTACCATAGTCACGCGTTATTAGGCACAGCTCACTTATAAGCGCAGGTTTGATTCTCATCCCAAGCTATATACTTGTTATTAAGCGCTGAAGTCTTCTCCGCCATTTTCCATCTTACGGAGTGGAAAACTACATTGGAGTGCACTTCCTATTCGATCGAGGAATGTCGTTTGAAACTACGTACGTAAGTCCATCTCGCTTATAGGCGCATATTTCCTTCCTGTGGTATATAGGTGCATGCACCTAATAACAAGGGACTACGGTATGTTTGGAACGCATCATATGCATGCCGATGCACATAGCCTCGTTCCCATGCCTCCGCCCAGATTTTTCTCCACGGCTGCGAGATAAAATCTGGGTGGAGGCCTAGGAATGAGGCTAGATGCACACACTTTGTAACACAGTGAGAGACAGAGGCAGGGGGCAAAGGAAGATCCACAGCATTTGTAAGACATTGTTACCGTAGATTTCAGGTTGGTTGTCCAAAAAATTCGGAATGCAAAACTGCAAAAGTATCATGTGACTTGAATCCACCAATAGAATCCAAGTTGTCACGTGATAACTTGGATTCTATTGGTGGATTCAAGTCACGTGATACTTTGCAGTTTTGCATTCCGAGTTTGGACGGAGCAAGCAACCTGAAAAACACGGTAGTCTACCAAGAGAGGAAAGTAAGGTCAGCAGGGTGCTTACAATAATGGATGTCTCCAGAGGTAATTTCATGGTTCACTCATACGGTTGCACGTGTGTACCTGTTCAAACTTGGTCTTGGGGTAGTAGAGGTGGGATCCCTCCACAATCTCAGAGAACTCCGTGTCCAGGCCAACACAGAAGTCGAGCATGCGGCGATCAATCTCCACCTGTGTAGTCAGGAAGTAGACGTACTGGTCACAGCTGAGACAGACCAACAGACAGACAGGCAAGACAGGTAGACAGCTCACAGTTGCGGTGGTGGGGTCGCCAGTGATGCCAGAGTTGTGCACCATGACCATCCCCTCGTGGACAAGGGTAGCACTCTTGTAGAAGTACTTTCTGTGTGTGATCTGCTCCTCCAGCCCAGCACAGAATATCCTCAGTATCTCACCCACCTGGACATAGTTCGGGCTGATGCGCACGTCATAGTGCTGAAACTGTGCACACGTGTGTGTGCATGTGTGTGTGTGTGTGTAGGTGTGTGTGTGTGTGTGTGTGTGTGTGTGTGTGTGTAGGTGTGTGGGGGGTGAATGTGTGTGTGTGTGTGTGTGTGTGTGTGTGTGTGTGTGTGTGTGTGTGTGTGTGTGTGTGTGTGTGTGTGTGTGTGTGTGTGTGTGTGTGTGCGTGCAGCCAGTCCATTGTTGGACCACAAACAACACTCAAAAATCATTCATAGACACTATAGTCACAGCTGCGACCACAGTCAAGGGTCAAAATTGCTCGAAATGTGCAGTCAATGGTCAAAGCCGCTCAGAAAAATATGGTCAACAGTCGAGTCGCAGTGCAGAACGACGCGACACAATCTAGGTGTGGCTGTGTATGCACAGTCAAAGTCAATGGGCGAGAATCAGAACGGTCAAAGGTCAAACCACAAAAAGGGCTGGTCAAAGCTTTGACCCACGGTTTCAGCAGCGACTATACAGTGAACGAGTGTGAGTCAGAAACCTCAGCGGAATGTAAAAGTAGGGCCCGTTTCAGATTTTTAAAGTATGATGCTTGTTTACATCGGTCTAGATGGATGTGTATGTAGGAGGGGGGAATACTGGCCAAGAACGCAGCATCTACCTACCTCTACCACCTGCGATCAGCTGCATTTTGAGTGCTACCCAAGTGCTATTGAGCTCAACAACACAGTTAGTTTAAGCTGTTAAGTGAATGACGTCAAAGGTGGAAAGATTGAACGGGGTGAGCACGACTGGAATGTTGCAAAAAAAAAACATAGTGTACTTTTCAAGTTTCCACATACGTTTCTCGTGTATAGTCAGGGTCTTGCCACGTACTCAGACTGCGGTAGAGGTGATAGTTTCACAGCTATACTGGATGCACCTCTGAACACTGGGTTTGGCAGCTAGTTACTGCACACGACATGTAGCTGCATGGCTCAGCGCCTTTTAGTATATGTGAGCGTTACTATCGGGAGTGGAGTTGGATTGAGCGGATCGGCTGTGTTTATACAGCTGGTCTTTCATATTGTTCAAATCAGCCGCCATTCAAGCAAAACTCCGACTGTCTTGTGAAGAGTGGTAAAATCACACCTAGTACATGCTGCAACCTCGCTCCAGTACGCATGAGCAATTTCGATTGCCGCCCACATTCATATAACTGGCCCAATCCGTGATGTCACTCACGGGATAGAACTTACAGGCCCTCGATCCTGTTTTTCTGTACTGCAAGCAACAAAAAGCTGGGCAGGGCCTGGGAACAAGGCTAGTTGTAAGATGTAAAGAACTAAGTCCACTCATGCATGGGTAGTGAGCTATGTGAGATTTATAGAGTGATACCTTCTTCAAGGTATCATTTTTCGAGGGAGCTATAGAGTGATACCTTCTTGTTGCTATTGACGACCAGGATGACCATGTTGTGGAGTGCTAGCTAGTTGCAGATCCTATGCAACTGCTACTAATCACCAGTGATGGCAGTCACTGTGTCCGACCCAACAACGTACCTTATTTGGCTGGATGACGCTGCCTATGAGGGTCAGAAGGACACTCTTCTCAAAGTTACTGAGGTTGCGGGACTGCACCATCCGTTCCAGACGAGGAACCCACGACCCCGCCTGCTTTGTCATCTGCAGAAATGGAACAACTATCAGTGAGAGACAGCATGTACAATGTTTTTGTTCAAATGAAACGTTTCTCTTTGAGAGAAGCAGAAGACAAACTGTAGAATCAACAGTCTACTGATGGTCTAATCTCAGCCCCAGACCCAAACCAACCCCAGCGCAGATTGCTTACAGCATCACATGCAGGGAAGGAGGGTCTGGACAAGTTGCTACATAAAACCATCATAGGATGTTGCATGCAGTGGCTCATGCATTCCTGCGCTGGGGTTGGTTTGGGTCTGGGGCCAAAACTACTGATGGTCATACAGGCAACTGTGTAGTCAGTTAATGCCACCCTCAGTTGTATACCCTTTCTGCTCATTGTGACATACTTAGGGACGTTATTGAAGTATCCTAGGCTCCATGGGGATGTAAGACTATCACTGCAGGGACCCCCAGGGGTAAAATCCTCCTAATCATATGAGCCCATTGTCACCATGCAACCGGTCACAGTGATGCATTATTGCAGTACAGACACACACACAGCCTACCGCAAGCCTCTTGGCACATCGCTTCTCCTGCACTTTGGCCTTTGTCTCAGCTTCCCTCTGTGAAAGAAGCACAAACAAGATATATATGTAGGGACACGCAATATAAAGGTTGTTTTTTTCTGCATCTTGTTTCTTCAGATGAGCTCGCTGTCTCACCATCACGTCACAGCAGTCCCATGTGGTCTAGTGGTTAGGATCCGGCGCTCTCACCGCCGTGGCCGGGGTTCGATTCCCCGCATGGGAGAACACATCTTTTTTTTTTCCACTCTTATTACACCCACCATACTCACCCACTCAACTCTTGGAACTATTGAAGCGAGTGTCCTTGGCAATAAAGGTGCACACATGATCACCTCTCACCAAGGTACCATTTTTTCAGGGGCACACTCCTTGCAAACAAAACTCTGCCTCAAAAGATCCCTACTAAAACTCTGTCTGCTATTGCCTCAAATCTTGGAGTGAATGAACTCGGGCAGACATACCTTCTGTCTGAGGTACCTCTGATCTCTCCTCCCATCATCATAGTGGGCCTGGAAGGGAGGGGGAGGGGGGAGGGGGGAGGGGGGAGGGGGGGAGGGGGGAGGGGGGGAGGGGGAGGGGGGAGGGGGGGGGGGGGGGGGGGGGGGGGGGGGGGGAGGGGGAGGGGGAGGGGAGAGAGCACTTGGACGTGATGTCAACTGCATACCAAGGTATACACACAAACAGATCCTTGGTAGCAGACACAATCAGAGTGTCTCGGCAACACAAGCAGCTTGGTGTAACTGGCCACCACGCACAACTCTTCAGATGCAAGAATGTTCGACAGCTGTAGTTTATAATCAACTAACCTCCATTTCTATCCTGGAGTCCATCCCCTTCACTTTCAGCTTGAAACCTATCAGCTGCACATAAGGACACAATATAATTATGTGTTGCAGGTAGGAGATACTATACCTCTATACTGATGTGGTAATCCTACATTGAGGTACAGTAATCCTACATTATTTGCAGGTACTAACTTTAGTGCAATTTAGCTAATTGCAAAATATCAAACCCACAAACAATTATATTATGTGATGTCACATACAAGCTGTAAGCTAGCTGCCTATGAGTAGCTTGGGAACGAGGCTAGTTGTATAGTACAAGCTGGTGGATGCAATCAGAGTCTATCCACAAGGTGAGGGTAGGAGCTGATGGATGCATATCCACACTGTGAGAGTAACACCAAGGCATCATTCTGAAAAGAGGCTTACCAGCAGTGCAGTTGCCACTTGAATGAATCGATAGCACAACAGTTAGTTAGCTAAACACTAAAATTAATAACAGCCAAATCTGCTACCGGTATAATCCAACCTGCTAATGTCACTATCAATAGAGGCCTTAAGATACCTGTGGGTAAAGTGCAATCCTGCCCGTACGTAAGTACCAGATGGGATAGAGGCACACACTGTACGTCCCAGTCGAGCGTCCATTGCAATCTTTGCTTGCTAGTATAGTGTGCAGAGGTCTAGCTTCTCGGCTAATTAAATAACCTGGAAGTGGTCATCAAGGTACTCCAGGTCAGTCTTGTAAGGTTTGAGCTTGTCCCGATCCTCCTCCGGTTCATCTCCCTGAAGCAGATACAGTCACAATTACAATGGAACATACCCCACCTCTGAATTAAGGACTCCTTCCTAATCCGGGCACTCAACCAACTCCCAACTTCATGAAAATAAATCTTATTTGCCCCCTGAAAAGAGGACAACTTAGGGGCCCGAGGGTGTCCATAGTTGCTACCTCATCGCCTTCAGGGTCCTCCACTTTCCTCTTCTTCTCTCGTGCTCTCTCCTTTCTCAGTAGGAGATCCAAATCTGAAATATCGTTGTCCGACTCCTCCCCCGCTTCTCCCTCCCCTCCAACTTCCTCTCCACCTTCACCTAATACAAGGAAAGATACACAGAAGAAACGTTACGAGGATATGGAGAAGCACCTCAACTGAGCTACAGAAGACCACATTCCGTATCTATTAGAGGAAACCCATAAATTGCTACTAGAACAAGCAGTTCATAAATGACTAGTTTTGACCTAGAGGAGGTTAGACAGGCATGTGACATTTTGAGCCATATTTCTAGCTCTGCTAGCTCCCTTGGTGCACAAGTTCTATTCATGTATCAGGCCAGGAGCAGCTGCTATTCGTCACAATAGAGTCATATCTTCCTCTGGCCAGCTCCACAATTTGATGCTTTGTGCACATGACCTTGTCCAACCTCCTCTGGTGTTGACCCAACAGGTATACTCAATAGTCATTTTAACCCCTCTGTCCTCAAATTTCTGTTAAGTCAGTACAGGCAAAGAGCAAGAGGTCAAAGTACTAAGAGGGTAGTATGTAGTGACATGTTGCATGAACACTTCCTGAAGTGCAGAACAGCTGGAATACTGCACACAGAATGCAGGGGCCCTGCACTGTGTGTTAACTACAACAGTTACTCTAGCAACAGTACAAACACTCGATCTTTACCAGATGCTGTCTCTGGACCTTCTTCCTGTTGTGGTGGAGGCTGTGTGCAGAACAGATGCAAACAATCAGTGCCGTAATTGCTAGCTCAGCAAACACAGTCCTGGCACACACTGGAGCAAACTAGCTTTCACAGGAGACTACCATGCAGTAAGGAGGTTTGGTATGTGACCACAGGCCAACCTCTATGTTTCGTCCAGTGGACGGAGTGTTAGCTTCTTCTATTTGAGCCAAACAGTGCATGTGCAGAATTCAAGCAATTCTGTGATTTCATGAAACCCTCCGGCAAACGCTACCCGGGTGAAAAGGTCTAAACATTGAATTCTGTACATGCACTGAATGCATGCATGGCTCCAACAGATGAAGCATGGCTACTTAGCCAGCACACTGGGTACTACAGGACTGCCATACTAGGAAGGTGGTTGCAAGAGCTAAAAAAATTGTAGAGGGTGGTCTGTGCACATTGCAACTCATGTGATATTATGACTACAGAACAACTCCTGGTACTCAAACTTTAACCTGACAACCTCTGGCACACAGATCTCACTGAACCAAAGCAATACCTCTACATCTGGCACAGCCATGGGATGCAGTTCCACATCTCCAGGTAATTCCTCAGGAAGTTCCAATCCTTCCTCCTGCTCCAATCCCGGCTCCATCCCAGGTGGGGGCTCAGGGGTAGATTTTGCCCCTCCCATTTTCAGCCCCAGGTTCTCATCCCTAAGCAGAGGATGAATTCACACATTTCACCTTTGCATTTCCGTGACTACAAAGCATTGCAATTGGCAGCTATCATCCAATCTTCCAGCCATTAGGTCCCAGTGGCCCACAGCCCACAGTTAGGGGAAAAAATATTGAAATACACGCAGCTCCTAAAGCTGACCTGTAGTGCTCATTCCCAGGCTCCTCAGCGATCACGTCAGCCAGCAATGTTTGCTCCAGCTTCAGAAACTCGTTGCTCTTGAGCTGTGACCCCATCAGTGCCTTGCAGAAGTCCGAATCGTACGTAATCGAACAACTGAGAATGTAGCTATCCTGGATCTCGGGAAAGAAACCCTGTGTCATGTGTGGGCGATCCTTGTCTAGGAAATCAAGGAGCTCCTGTAGAGGAATTTCGAGGAAATGGCAAGTAGTCAAGACATCTGAGCCATATGAATATCTGCCCTCACGGTCGTAGCCAGACTGGGCTACGAGGGAGTAGATGGCTATTCTTGTCTCGTTCTCGGTGAATTTGAACTTCCTGCAAAGGCGGATGATTCGAGGCATGCCAATACTACTGTGCTGTTCCTCAGTGGCCTTCAGCCTGGATTCAATCACTGCAGACATCCTGCTTGCTATCTGAGGGAGAAAGCAGAACAAAATGGGATAACTTTCATAGTGAAACTGCAGATGCCAATCCCACATGGCAGCTCGATGCCGGTAAGAGCTTGCCTCGTCCCCAGGCCCCTCCTAGCTTTCCATCACCTGCAGTGAGGTTAGTACTGCAAGTGACGGACAGTTGGGCGGGGGCCTGGGAACGGGGCTATAGGGTAACAGCAAATGAAGTGATATCACTCCAAATATGTCCAAAACACCACTTTGATTTGATCAAGTATCCAGATTACCTACTATCAATCAGATCTATCACACCATTGAGCACGCCCTCCAAGTTACACACCCACCCACCCACCCTCTCCCTTCCACAACCTTCTTGAGGCATTCTGTCTGCTTCTCGAAGTTCTCCACGTTCCATTCTTTGGCCTTATGCTGTGGCGTGAGCAGGGAGTTTCGAATGGATTGCTGTGCATCCTCGACCTTTTGCTTTGCACCGAAGCAGGCAGCCATGTCTTTGAGGTACTCCTCGTTCACGTCTTTGGGATCATACGGCTGACTGGGGGACTTTGCGAGCAGCTTGGCTTGCTTGGCGGTCATCAGCAAGAGAAGGTTGGGGCACTCTTCGCGCATTCTTTCGAGGAAGACAACAGGGTTTTCAAACTCGGATGGGGTATCATCGTCCTTGGTCTTGACTCCAGTGTCTGCCGCCATTTTGCCTGTGTCAAGCTTCGCTTTCTTCGCTGAAGACTCGGTCTTTGCACTCCTTCGACGTTTCCGATGAGGCATATAGGCCTAAACTATTGTGCTGCAAGGGCTGAAGCTTCGAAGGCTAGGGAGGCGGTGGCCAGGGCTCCTGAGATTTATCAGCTGGGTTGTGGCTATAAATAGAATTGCATAATTAAAAGATATAAATAGTAACATCAATTACATCATTTTTATTTACATCAGTAATAATCATTTTGCCATAATATTAGTATCTCAGTGATCATACACCGATTCACGAGCTGCAGGTAAGTTAAAGTGCATGTGTGTACTTACTATTGCCTTGGCACACTGGTAAAATGTTTGCAGTGACCCCTGACCTTGCTCGAAGCGAGCCATAATAGTGATTGATCCCTGACCAAGGGGGTGACACTCCCATACGCGCTGTAGTCAGAGCTGCGACCGGGCTTATCAGCGAATCTTGACCCCGTATACTAAGGAAAGGCTGCAGTCGCTACGCATTCTTCCGTATACTATCGGCGGTCAAGCGGTCAACGGCTGAAATACAGCGCAGTCGAACGGTCAAGAGTCTTTTTGCGATGCGGTCAAGCGGTCAAGCAGCAAAAATGACGGTCAAGATTTCTTGACCCCGGTCGCAGCTCTGACTACGGCGTCAATGGGAGTGTCACCCCCTTGCTGACCCTGCTGAAAGGTCTATGGTCCTAGCTAGCTGGCATTACGAGCCGTGCTATTGCATAACCTGGTATTTTCTATTTGCTAGAAACTATGCCATGGATCTGTCAAGAGAACCAGCTGCATCTCGAGTGAACCGGAACCCTTCATATGACAACATCGTCATACTGGCAGAAGTAAGGTAAGTTATTAGGGGTTGCTGGATAAGAGAGTTCATGTTTTTACAGTGGCACAAAGTGGCAAGCAATTAGTCTCGCAGGCCAGACTCTCACTGCCTGCTGCCAGTGGTGCCTGTAGGGTTTGGCCTATCCTAGTCTCGCGTGGCCCAGACCCTTCCCGCAGCGATTAGTGGGCGGGGCCCCACCCACTAATCGCCACGGGAAGGGTTGGGCCACGCGAGACTAGGCCTATCCGGGCATTGCCTACTAGCTACTGTCTATCATGTGATCACTGAAGTGGCTCCATGGAACAATACAGAAAACTTGTCCAGTGCCAGAGCGAAGTGTCCCAGCACCCCTAGCAGCCTTCTGTCCTTTTGCCCAAAAGGCATAGCCAGAATCTGGTGATCCATCAAGCTTTATTATCTCTGAAGGTTCTAAACTCCATCTGTGCATACAAAGCGAAAGTATGCTCTCCTTGTATGAGCTTTGTCCTGGTTGCTAGTGAGGCACCTCAGCCTGCTGTTGGATACGTCTGAGCCTTACTACACTTTCATTCTGTCTGCTAGTAACTATAGACCCGTTGCAGCTGACGTCATCAATTCGAGAATATAGAAAAGGACACCAACATGGCGCCTATTTAGCATTTTTTGGAGATAGCAGCTTCTATGGCGATCTTGGTAAACACAATCATGCACCAACAATTAATGCTTGTAGAATCAGACGAAATGTAATTGCTACGTATAGGCTATTAAAGCTATATAAACGCTTACCAGTGACGCAGGACACATTTTGATCGATACTGCATATAAAGCCAATGTATTTCGGTACACCAAGATGGCGGCTTCCAGATAGTATACGGAAATTCCACGGAAAATATGACGTAACTGCAACGGGTCTATATCCAAAGCTTAAAGTCATAGAGGCTAATCTGTGTCACTAAAACACTCAGTTGTACAGCTGACGAAGACCTTCGTGGTTGAAACATCCTGTTGGGTTTATTAATTTGCTTTGTCCTATGCTCATAAAACAAAGACGTAGGTTAAATAAACTTGCAAACCCTAAGGTTGAAATTTGAAGTTTTGAACACCCAGATTTGTAGCTTTCTACGTATCTATGGTTACTAGCCAGATGCTACATAATCTCTGCAATTAGGATCACGCTATTACAGTGGATATGTAAGGACCGCCACAATGAAGGCACGAATTCACAGAACAACTTTTGTAACCAGTTGGGATTTGACTCAAGGCCTTCTAAATACTAGTCAGATGCTCTTACCACTAAGCCACTGGGCCCCCGCAGAGGAGCAACACACAAGCTACATTGTGTGGAGGCCTCAGCCGCATTCCGACAGACTCTCTCTTAAAGTCTTAATGGCATGGTACCAGTTTGTTACAAAGCATTGAGTAACTGCTTTACAGCCAGTGAACCTCACTCACAGGGATGATGGTGAACAGAAGAAGTACACTGACAGCAAATCAGGTGGCCGACCATCTACCTTGCGCTGCACTGAAATGATTGCGCCATCAGCTCCCCCGCCTTCAAGATTTACTGCCAAGTGGGCATCAGCCATGCCTCACTGGGGATCGTTCAGGGAGAAGACAGAAAGCCGCAAGAGATTACCAAGAGCAGTGAGAATCTATTACAGAAGGCAGAAGAAAGACATCCAAGCTCTACAGGAAGCTAGACGACTGTCCTCACTGGGATCAGCACAGGATCTTAGAGGACTTGGAGACCAGTCTTACGAGGTGAAAAAGAGGAAATGGAAGTGCGACTGGAAGTGTTCCCTTATACAGCTCTCTGTTGAGACAGCGGCCAGGTTGACTCTGTCTGTGAACTTACTTCTTCTCTTCTTAAAGTTAGGAGCTAGCGTTCAGTCGGGATCCTTAGCTGTCCTTTCGAGTCTTATCGACTCTGTGCTAGACTTGTTTTCTGGAGCAGCTATTGCTACCAGCAGCTACCTTATCAAACGTTACGACCGATTTCATTACCCCATTGGTAGAAACAGGCTCGAACCGGTTGCTATCATTATCACTGCTGCCGTGATGGGAACTGCTGCATTGCAAATCATAACGTCTGCTATTCAAAACCTGGCTGGAGGAAACGTTGACCCCAGAATAAACATTTTCTCTGGGACCATAATAGTTGTGACCGTTGTTCTTAAAGGGAGCTTATATGTACTGTGTAAGCAAGTGAAAAATCCATCCGTACAAACTCTAGCAGTAGACCACAGAAACGATGTAGCCTTTAATCTTGCAACGTTAGTGTTTGGACTCCTAGGGACTTACGTGTATCCAAACCTGGATCCTATCGGCGCTATACTGCTGGCATTTTACATCATCATTAACTGGATTTTGGTTGGCTATGAGCAACTCAAGAATCTAGTTGGGCATACTGCTGATCGACGATTCTTGTCAAAACTGACCTGGATTGCAGCCAATCATGACAAGAGAATAGAGACTGTTGACACCGTCAGAGCCTACACGTTTGGAGTGAACTATCTTGTTGAGGTGGATGTGCAGTTATCACCGGACATGCTTCTACAACATGCTCACGACATTGGCGAGAGTCTGCAGCAGAAGCTAGAATCCTTGGATGAGGTGGAGAGAGCCTTTGTGCATCTTGACTTTGAGACGCTCCACTCTCCCTCCATTGAGCATAAACTGCCTGGGTGAGTAGTGTAATTGTATACTGCATGTCAGTGTGTGACTGCAAAGTGATATAGCACAGGATTATAACCACTAGTGAGAGATGTGCGAGTTTCATTCCTATGAAATTACGTTTTATAATAATATTATCAACCATAAATTTTCTGTACATTTATTTTTGTGTACCCACCAGTTTTTGCCAGTAGTAATCTCCAGGACATCGCATAATTGCACTGGGATAATTATTATATGCACAAAAGAAATAAAAACTGGTACAAGGTAAGGGCCAATCTTTTGATCTAAAACCACCATCGATTTCATGTCTGATCACATTTTCATGTATGCATTGTTGATGATGAAATACTGTATACAGTACGCAACAGCAATATAGTTATAATGTCTGTTGTAGAAGAGTGTAGTGTTAAAGTAGTGCCTGTCTGATAAGGGACTTCTGTTGAGGATTCATGGTCTGGGGAAATTGAACTCTGAACTCCACCACAAGATCTCCCATCTGAGACGGGTCATCAACTCGGGGCATCCCTTCACCCACAACTCGCTTCTGATAACCTGGACTGTATGGGACAAGAGCACACACCAAACAAAAATAATGGATACTCGCAGGGGCTAACTTAGAGGACGAACCCTGCCTTACTTGAGACTTCTAGCTTCCATACTATTATGTACAGCTATGCATAACCGTTAGTCTCGGGGCCCCAGACCCAAACCAACCCCACAGCAATCTGTATACTGCAAGGGGTTGGTTTGGGTCTGGGACTGACGTACTATCTTGTGCTCTAAGTGCCATGTGATATCCCAATTTAATTATATTGCCACTATGAGCTCCAGTATAGTAGCTCAATAAAAGTTACAGTTATAACTATAAGTAGGTCACTTGAATTTCTATCCACACAATTCTGGTTTAATTACACTCCTTTCTGACCAGTATGGATTGCTGCAAAGTGATCAGTTCTGTACCTTACAATCTCATTGATGGACACTCTGATCTTCCGCCCATCCAATGTGGGTATCTCAATGGAGCCACCTGTCAATGCCTGCAACAGAGATCAGCGTGGATTCTGGATGTGATGAACTATATACAATACAAGACAATATTTGACCCTAAGAGCCTCATTGAATAGCTCATTTTTCATGCTGTCTGCCTCAACCTTTAACACCCAACGACTGCTTAGCCTGTCATGAGACATTTGGCTTCATGTCGTCACTTCCAGCAATTGATGTCTTAATTTGGGAGATGGGTTCCGAATGAGCAGAAAGGGGAGGTGGGTGCATGGGCTCACCCGAAGGATGAAAACAGCATGGTTGTGCACATGTCTGGGCTTGTCTCTATGAATGGAGCAAATGCACTAGGATGGCTGATCACTCGTGTGCAGTTTGGAGGATGGAAAACTTTATTTGGGAGTAAACTACAAGCTGAAAGACTGACATTGACAGTCACAGTTGGGGTAGGGTTAGACAGAGACTTAGTGTTCAGTTCAAATGTTACATCTGAACTTCTGTCTTATAATTATTTCACTTCTTTTTCTTCCCCAACTATAGAGTGACATCTATTGCAGTTGATGGGCTGTTCATTAGATACTCTAACTAAAGAAGCATTAACATACAGTGACCAGTGGTATCTCTGGCTTGCAGACCAGGTCGTTTCCTTCCCTCTTGAACAGTGGGTGGGGCTTGTCCTTCACAATGAACACAATATCAGCTGTGGGAGTATGGATGCATGGATCCAAATTTATAAACACTCATGATTTATATCATAATTATGATAGTATGATATACAAAGCGAGTAGCCTCGTTCCCAGGCTCCCCGGTGTGTGCAGTGAAGAAACTTCTTCACCGTGCACACTGGGAACTAGGCTATACAAAGCGAGTTCTAGTGAATGAGGAAATAGTGCAACGATATGTCTATGGGCCCTGATGTCATATATAGGGCATAAATAAAACCATCAGGCTGTCTCTCGACATTAACACTGAAATGCTAGCTTAGTAATACACACCTTGCTTCAGTTCAACTTCTATGTATGAACATGGGCTGACCTGGTATTTTATTTGGACCCTGGTCCCCTTCCTTGGGGAAGGTGATTCTGGTTCCCTCTTTCCATCCCCTCTTCACTGTGATAGTCAAGATCTTCTCCCTCGTGCTGGTTGTCCTGCCATCATCATTCAATACCTGCACGCATGTATACATGCAACAATAGTCCTGGTACTGCCGGACAGATAGCACATACTGCTGGCACACACTGCTGGACAACCCTCTCCCTACAACGTATTATTCTCTGGCTCAATTGCCTGGATGTACAAAACCAAAGCACAAAATACCAACTACCTTTCTGGAGATCTTCATTTTCTTAATGCACCCATTGAACACCTCCTCCAGTGTAAGGGTGAGGTCCCGTTCAACAGGAGGGTCTTGCTTGGGCTGGGAGCGACCCTTCAGCCCACCAAACGCCATGTAACCATCAGAGTCGAGAGCATTCTCATGGTTGAAGAGCTCTGTAGAGCAAAATGGTCTGCATGCAGCACTGACAAAATGGCAATGCTCATAAAAGTAACCTAGTCTCGTGCCCAGACCCTCTCAGAAGGAAGGAGAAGTATGAGGTCTGGGAACGAGACTAAAAGTAACCCACCTGCAAAGGGGTTGCTCCCTCCAAAGAACTCTCTGAACACTTGATCTGCATCACCATGAAATGTGTAGCCACTGACAAAATCTAGGATGAAAGAACGGAGGCCAGCTTTTATAGTTAGATGGACCAGGGTTTGACAATCTACCTCAAGGCTCAAGACCTTTTAGCCACACCCTATGCAAGTGGTCTATGTTACTACTGTACTTTTGACCTCATAGAAAGGATATGATCGATAGGGTAGTCAGCACTTAATGCTATACTGAACACAGTGTACCTCCATCCATTGTTGGTACACCTCCTTTCAGCCCTTCTTCCCCAAATTTGTCATACTGAGCTCTCCTGGCAGCTGTGAGGAAGCAACATCCCATCTTTCATCGACATTACGCTTATATAATTGTGCTGAACATAAAACAAGGAGACAGTGAGGACCTATCTATGCAATGGCTAGAGTGATATGGGCTACTGCATGGCAACAAAGATTTCATCTGTCAATTGATGCCACATTTGTTTGAGTGCCTGACTCACAGCTCGTTGAAGTCACTAGTCACATGGACTGACTTGACTTCTTCAATGGCTGGGGCTAGCTTCTCATGCCTTCTGCAGCTCCAGTTTTTGATTGCTTACAGTAAGCGATCAAAAACTGGAGGTGTAGCAGACCTGGGGGAAAGCCTAAACAAGGAGCAGTTGAATGAACAGGACAAAAAGTACCACATCTGCACAACACAGAAAATGTGAGTCAGGCTTAGTTAGCCTCGTTCCCACAATGTCTTGTAATCTATCAAAATCCAGCCCTCTATATTGCAGCAGGAGCGCATAATGAGGTAGAGAGCTCTCTACCTCATTATGCGCTCTTGATTGCAGTATTGTGGATATAAACTACCATGCAAAGGTAAACTAATGTTAGCCCATCAATTTTTGTGCTAAGCCCCACCAAGTGGGGACACCCAAAAATTTCTCTAACAGAAGAGGAACATGAATGACCTTGACCGATCCAGGAAGTATAGATTGTGATAGGTGGAGTGCTTTTATACCCACCAATGGTCTGCTCCACTTGTGGGTTTTGTGCATGTGCCTTGTCAGATATTCATAGATATGAATCTACTTATAATTCGCCTTCCACTTTCCCTACCAATCCTCCCACAGGGTCTAACCCTCCTCCTTCACGGACCCCCAGGCACGGGCAAGACGCTGGCTGCAGAAGCCATCGGCTACGAAGTGGGCAAACCACTGAAGGTAGTCAACTGTGGGGAGCTGCTGAGTAAGTGGGTGGGAGAGAGCTCAAAGAACATGCCATCTTCCAAGAGGCCCGACACCAGGACGCCATCCTTGTGTTTGATGAGGAAGAGGGAGTTTGGACAGAGAACCTCCATGAGGTACATGCAGTCATGGGTATAGCCAGAATTTAATGGGTTGCAGTTGCTGAAGATGATGGATGCAATTTCATTCAAAATCTCCTACTGGCATATGTCACTCACCATCACTGAGAACGTCGTAAGCCTCTGCAATCTCTGAGAATTTCTGCTCAGCTCCTGGGGTCTTGTTCTTATGTGGGTGGTACTTCAGGGCCAACTTGCGGTAGCTACATAGACAGGGAGTGTTAGATGATAACACAGCTAATTAGTAGCCTCGTTCCCAGGCCTTCGCCCAGATATTTTCTCCATGGTTGTGGTGTGTATGCGGAGGCCTGGGAACGAGGCTAGCTAATCAGTACAATTTCTGTAATACTTGCAGTGAACTGGGGGGGGGGGGGGGGGGGGGGGGGGGGCAATACTTGCAGTGAACTGGTAGTAATACTTGCAGCTGACTGGGGGGGGGCAACATCTCACCATATCCACGTGTGTCTGGCTATGCGGGACTAGCCCGAACAGTTAGAAAATATGCAATCTGAATTATGTACGTAGCTCAGTTGGCACTCCTGGGCTGCTGCCCTTGTCCCTCCATCTTATATTCCAGCCACATCGATCACTAGCACTGCTATTATATTCCAGCCACATCACTAGCACTGCTATAACTACAAAGAGAACAACTTACGCCTTCTTGATATTTGCATCTGTGGAATTCCTGGTGATGCCAAGAACAGCATAATAATCCTTCCCCATTGCCACAGCACACTACGTAGTCAGCCGAGACGCGAGGCGAGAAGAAGAAAGGGTTGGTGAATGTTTGTTCTACACTTTGTTGCTAAGGGGTTACTATAGTAACGTGTGCGCTTTAAATAGAACTACGCATTGTGGGCATCAAATAGAATAACTAGGTAGATCGGATTTCTTGTGCTAGCACATGTAGCATGCTGTGTTGAAGATGATTCCATGTGGTGTTCAATGTGTACGTGTTCCATTATTACAACGTGCCCTGCAGAGTTTATTTGTACGGCAGAATGCGAGTTGCTACACCCCCGTGCCATCGGTCGGATGCAGAATGTACTCAAGGGGTAACAGTTTAGTCACCCTGTCAAGTACTCCAGCAGCATCTTTATCAGTACAAGGAACACACTGGAAATACTCACATTCACATGCTGTCCCTGCAGTTGACCTTGAGATGCCATCCGAATCAAAACCCAAACAGAAAAAGAGTACGAAGCCAAAACGGAAAAGTGAAGTACTCAAAGAAGCTAGTGAATCTAGTATTACTCAATTGAAAGCTAAAACTGTTTCACAGTGTCCTGATGGTGAGGTGATTGGCAAGTCAGAAGTTGCTGCAGCAGGGATGGAATCAGAAGAGGATCAAACAAAGAAGATAAAAAAGAGAATCGTTAAAGTGAAAAAAGAAGAGGAACCAGAAGACCTTCCGGTTTACTTCCCATTTGAGGGGGACAGTGTCTCCACCTCGGAGGATGTAGTTCAAGTGGGGACGATGGAAAGCAAGGACAAGAAGGAAGAACTATTTGAAGTCAAGCAAATTGAGAGGCCGGAAGGTCGCTTCTACCTCATCAGCTCTGACAAGGGTGTGTGCGAGTTACCCAGTGTGACGACAATCCTGAAATCTACTGTGCCAAAAGCAAACTCGTTCAGGCTGTATAACTGGACAAAGAGCATGATCAAGCAGCACGGACAGTCAGGCTATAAGAAGATTCGGCAAGAAATTGTCAGGAAGGGAAGAAGCTTCCATCAGGTACCCAGGATAACAAACACAAGGGTATTGATTTACTATGCCTGAATGTAACCTACTGACAGTCAGTACAAAAGGGTCCACATGTGAACTACGTTGTAGCAAACGTACTAACCCCATTTCCAGCCTTAAGGTACAAATGTACCGAAACTGCCACAACAAATTCAGAAATCCAAATTGTGTCCTCACATAGCCATTGTCTATGTCACTCTCATACCAGGGATTTCACTGCCACTCACTATAACTCTGCCTGCAGCCTTACCAGGCTCGGTTTTCAGCATAGAATGACTCGCTATATCGAGAGGACCCTTTGGAGGTGTGTTTGAGCATGGATGTTCGCTTTGAGCCAGCTCCTGGTGTTTTCTGATGGACAATTAGATATCTGCTCCCACAATTTCATGTTGTTTATGCACACACCAATTCATAATAAAACTCTCAATGTTCCATGGTATCCGATTTAACTCAACACTGTAACCCAGTGTTGTAGCTAAGTGCTTTAGAACAGTGCAGCATCTCTCTGTGTTGTAATTCGATCGGTCTCTTTCCTTAGCAACTGGAGAATAGACTACTTGTGGAACAAGCAGATGCTCAAATGACAGAGCCATTTCTGGAGAGTTTGGGGGAGAATTCTGGATACTTTCAGAGTATACATGATGTGTTGCAGAACGTCACTGACATCCACGCCTTGGAGAGTGTCGCAGTTCACGTGAAACTGGGCTACACTGGTACCTTTGACTGTGTGGCGAAATACAAGTAAGCTAGCTATGCTGTGCTTCGATAGAAATATCATAGATTATTTAAGCACGGAAAATGATTATATTCCCCTCCCCTCAGTTCTAATTTATATATAATTTAAGCATTTTTGTTGCTATGCTATGGTGATATCACTAATGGTATCCATGGGTTACTGTGTATAGAGGCTACATTAGTAATGGCAACCACACTGCTGGTAGTGCAAGTCACTGGTAGGCTAACTCGCCTTTTGGAATGATGCCTCAGTCTTACTTTCTCCTCGTGGATACCTGAGCAGACTCTGATTGCGTCCACCAGTTCGCGCTTACAGCTAGCCTTGTTCCCAGGTTGCTGGTAGGTGGCTAGCTTATGGCTCATCTCAATTAGCGCATGTTACCTGACATCATATACTGCCAACGATAGTCGTGGCAAGCAATGGTGGCCTACAGGAAGACAAAGACGCTCATAACTTCACCACCAAAGTGGGTTTCTGCACACGTTGATATGTTTTGTTCAGTGCATGACAGCGATCACACTGGTGTAATCAGAAATTTTTCCTGCGTGCTCAAACATTAACGCAGAACATCGTTCCTCTACCAGGAGTGTAGGAATGTTCAGTGCATGAATTACATACAGCCTCTTAAATTGGACTCCAAATTAGGGAAGTCTTTCAGAACATCCCATCAGACACTATGCCTCCAACTTGCTGGTCAAAGGAGAGAGTTATGTGTAAACCTTTTCTTACACAGAGACGAGTTGTGTGTGATAGACTGGAAGACCTCGCTGAAGCCCAAGCCGTCTCTTGCAGACTGCTATGACTTCCCACTGCAGGCTGCAGCTTATGCTGGGGCTGTCAATCAGGACCCACACTACCCTATCAAGGTGGTTATAACAGGGAGGAAGGGGAAAGAAATCTGGCTTGCATGAATTGTACTACATCTAGAACTGAGGGATAATGTTACTGGCAAACAGCTGTCCAGCTGTAGAAGTTTGTAGGGCATGTTTGCCATCCTATAGGTATATAGTCTCATACACACGTACCCTTTCCAGATGAGGTAGGCACAGAAAATACTGCCCGTACATATAGGTGGCAAGTGGTGCACAAGCCAGAAAATGCATGTCATGTCCTTGTTCCCAGACCTTCCAAGGGGGTCTGGGAATGAGACTAGTCCCGCATGGCTTGTGCACTGCAGTGTGCAAACAGTGCACAAGCCAGGGACACAATTACCTGGCTGCACCACAGATCGTGTACAATCTGTGCAATTGCACTTTTCTTGCTGTGTCAGCAAGTACCATGTACATGGAATAGCACGATGTTATATTTGCCATCATGCATGCATGGTCTGATTAATTGCTCATTATGGAGAATTTAACTTTATCTGTCTCTGCTGCCTTGCACAGGTCTTCAATGCTCTGATCGTCATTGCCTACCCCGATGGTGAACCAGCGCACGCCCACTTCATATCCCGTGACGAGTCTCTGCAGTACTGGGCAAAGTGGCTGGCCAGACTGGAAGAATACCGCACCATGTTTGCACATGATCTCTCAGAAGTGTACTCCTGACAGTATCAATTTCAGCTGATACCCAGACTCCCAACTTGAAGCTTTACTGCACTAGTCTGGGCATAATACTATCCCAGGTCCGTAGTACATGTTGCGTATAATATTTCATACATTATAGATTATACAGGTGTACATTCACTCCTGTACATAGTATTGTGACTGTGCTATGTTTCCTAGACACAGAGAGTTCTTTGTGTGAAGGTTGGTCTGGAGTAATGTGTCTGTGTGATGAGGGAAAAGACGTTACGTGTATGTCACACTGCATGCAAAGAGCCTCTATAGCTGATATTACAGAAGATCAAGTATACAGTGAAACCTATCGCTCTCAAATTGCAGACAATAAATTCAGTCCTATGTAGGGAGGGAGGTTGTCCTCTTCTCGGAGGGCTACATAATTATACAAGTTATTTGGGACCTTGAAAATCGTACGTCCTTTTGTGTCCCGATATTGGAGGAGGTATCACTGCATGTACATGGCTAGTTAGGTAGCAGGGATTATAATTAATTGTTCAGTTGACTCCCCTCGATCGATCGAGGATGCACGTGAAATCACAGAGCCTGACACGTAATCTACCCGGTCGTAGATACAATGGGACTGGGTGGGCAATGTCATCGTCAGAGTTGCTCTGTGTTTGTGCCCATCCAACTCTCTTGTGGGACACATGAACTTTTGTTTTGTGGTTCTCCGAGGAGTGCAGTAGGTGTGGTCTGTACAGGATCGAAATAGCGAAAGTGAAGTGGTCCCATGATGAACATGCAGATGGCACAGACATATGGAGCAACTTTGTGACGATGACGGTGCCCATCCAGTGCTGCATCTAAAGCTTGTTTTTCCTGTGGCTTGCAGCAGCTACATGGTCCAAGAATTGCACCACACAAGCAACTACTAGCATCGTTCCCAGACCCCCGTCCAGCTTTCTGTCACTTGCAGTACAGTACTGCAAGCGACAAAAAGTTGGGCGGGGGTCTGGGAACAAGGCTAAAGAATGCACTGGTCAATTGCACTGAGGAGGAACCAGAATCCTTTCCACAATTTAGCAATATGATTTCTTGTTCCCAGGCCCCCACCCAGCTTTCCGTCAGGTACTATACTGCAAGTGATGAAAAGCTGGGCGGGGGCCTGGGAACAAGGCTAAGCAACTAATTAGACCTACTCAGCTTTAGAGAGGTGAATTTCACCACCACCTGTGCCATGGCATATCAACTCACAGAAAATGGTACTAGAGGTCCTTGTCTGGTGCTGTGACGTCTCAAGGCCTCCCGAATGTGCACAGGTTGGATGCAATTGAGAGGGATTTCAGGGGGATCGGTCCAGATCCCTACACCCTGTAGGGTGCATGTGGAATGCAATAAAACAGCTCTTAATTCTTATGGCTGTAGAAAGTGGTACAGCTGGTCCGATTTTGGCAAGACCACTTTTCACTAGTATGACCAAAGATCAAGGAGGGGGGAGCACTCAGGTACAGTCGATTTTACTTGCGTTCGAACGTTTGCGTTTTCCGTGAGATGATGCGTAGCATGATTTTGCGATGGGCAGATTCACGGACTTCCAACCCGCTAAGTGCAGCCTTTGATTCCGTGACATTCCATAGCCCCGACAACTAACGAGTGTACCTGCACAGCCTCACGCATGCAATATGCGATGTTCGAACCCAAGTGAAATCGACTGTACCAGGATACGTGCTCCCCCCTCCTTTCCCTGGCGTATAATATTATCATTCCAGGAATAGCTCAAGAGCGCATACGTAGACTGCGCCCCCACTCTGGGGGCACAGTCTACTTATGCACTCTTGTACAGCTGAAAACAGGAGTTTAATGCATTCCAATGACCATTATTGATATGAAAGGGACCCTTTCATAATGGTCATTGGAATGCATTAAGCTCTTACAATTTATCTCATGTATACAGCTACACAAGAGTGCATAAGTAGACTGCGCCCCCACCGTGGGGGCAGAGTCTACTTATGCACTCTATCAGCTCCTGCAGGACTAGCCTCGCCTGGGAACAAGGCTGCACGACTAAAGGCAGAAAGCTGTGAAGCACCTCTAGCTGTCCTGAGATGACTGTGCATTCATCCACTAAGCGCAACAAGCATTGTCGGGCCTTCTCCTCCCTCGCTGTACTGTAGGCAATCAAAAGGCCTGGGAGTGAGGTCACCTTGTTCGTGCCTAAAGAAACATCATTCAAACATTTTGTCCTCAATTCCACACTGGTTATATACCCTCTGCCTTCTCTTTTTCCCCTTTGGAGTTCTGCTGCCTGCATTATTGGAGGGGGAGCTGGACAGACCTGCAGACAATCAATGAAAGTGCACAGGGTCAGCCTCATTCCTAGGCTTGGGCTGAGAAGGGGGAAGAGTTCAGGTACGTTGAATAGATCTGTGGGTGACTGACTTGACCGATGGGTCTGTGGCTGACAGTCCACAGTTTAATTTCTGGCAGTGTACAATCACTGGACTGATGGACAGTACTGCTGGACTCTCAGTCTTTGACTCAGGCTAGCTTTCATTATCGGGCTACATAAAACTATTACAGTATAGGCTGTACTGTGGTCCATCCTATACCTCCACTGCCACACAACCTCCTCTGTGCCATGGTCCATCCTATACCTCCACTACCACACAACCTCCTCTGTGCCGTGGTCCATCCTATACTCCACTGCCACACAACCTCCTCTGTGCCATGGTCCATCCTACCTCCACTGCCACACAACCTCCTCTGTACCGTGGTCCATCCTATACCTCCACTACAATGCAACCTCCTGTGTCATGGTCCATCCTACACCTCCACTACCACACAACCTCCTCTGTGCCGTGGTCCATCCTATACCTCCACTGCCACACAACCTCATCTGTACCGTGGTCCATCCTATACCTCCACTGCCACACAACCTCCTCTGTACCGTGGTCCATCCTATACCTCCACTGCCACACAACCTCCTCTGTACCGTGGTCCATCCTATACCTCCACTGCCACACAACCTCCTCTGTACCGTGGTTCATCCTATACCTCCACTGCCACACAACCTCCTCTGTACCGTGGTCCATCCTATACCTCCACTGCCACACAACCTCCTCTGTACCGTGGTCCATCCTATACCTCCACTACCACACAACCTCCTCTGTGCCGTGGTCCATCCTATACTCCACTGCCACACAACCTCCTCTGTGCCATGGTCCATCCTATACGTACCTCCACTGCCACACAACCTCCTCTGTACCGTGGTCCATCCTATACCTCCACTACAATGCAACCTCCTGTGTCATGGTCCATCCTACACCTCCACTACCACACAACCTCCTCTGTGCCGTGGTCCATCCTATACCTCCACTGCCACACAACCTCATCTGTACCGTGGTCCATCCTATACCTCCACTGCCACACAACCTCCTCTGTACCGTGGTCCATCCTATACCTCCACTGCCACACAACCTCCTCTGTACCGTGGTCCATCCTATACCTCCACTGCCACACAACCTCCTCTGTACCGTGGTCCATCCTATACCTCCACTGCCACACAACCTCCTCTGTACCGTGGTCCATCCTATACCTCCACTGCCACACAACCTCCTCTGTACCGTGGTCCATCCTATACCTCCACTGCCACACAACCTCCTCTGTACCGTGGTCCATCCTATACCTCCACTGCCACACAACCTCCTCTGTGCCGTGGTCCATCCTATACCTCCACTGCCACACAACCTCCTCTGTACCGTGGTCCATCCTATACCTCCACTGCCACACAACCTCCTCTGTGCCGTGGTCCATCCTATACCTCCACTGCCACACAACCTCCTCTGTGCCGTGGTCCATTCTATACCTCCACTGCCACACAACCTCCCCTGTGCCGGCGGTCCATCCAGCGTTACCATGACTACACTACAGTAGTGCTCATGGTTGATTCAGGCTCCACTGTGGTGGTGTACCTGGAGGACCACTCAGACAATGACATTTCATGCTAGCCTGTATTCACACTGTAACACTACACTGGTGCCGCTGTCAACACCTTGTTGTTTTGGTGTACCATAGATTTAGTACAGGTGATTTCAGAATGCCAAGCAGGATGTCATAAAGTATCAGGCAGACTGGCTTTCTTATTTGTGTTTCCCTCATGGAGAGCTGCATCTACTTCAGGATTTGGGTACATGTGCTCATATGAAACGTTTTACAGTGTGAATACAGGCTAGCATGAACTGTCATCGTGAGTGGTCCTCCAGCAAGCTATTTTTGAGTGGTACGGTCTCCTCTCATCACAACACATAAAACAAAAAGTGGTCATGGCCGTTTTCCATGGCCGTTTTCCATGGCCGTTTTCCCACGTCAATTGCTAGACAAAGGATGTAGCCAAGAACTGGGCTCCACACCGACTTGTAGACATAGTGTCTGCGAATATCACTTTTTTGATACGATATTGTTACTCATCCTCAGGCCCTCTCCAGCTCCACATCCCTGCATGGGAATCAATCCCTCAAATATTTGAGCTCCCAAAATATGTTTGGTGACAAACTGTTATTCTGCTGTTATTTTCAACTGTTATTCAGCAGTCTCTTCAGCGAAGTGTAGTGGCATACACACCAAGCAAGGAAACAAACAACTGGAAATACCCCTAGCCACAAAGGCTTCCCAAGCTCTTCCCTTTTTCATTCCATTCCATTGGCATGACAGCCTGGGAAGGAGGCTGATATTTGAGAATGCATCTTGTTATACGCAGTTTCTGCACCAAGCATGTCAACCTGCTTGAGAAGGGGAGCTGGGGGTGGGGGTCGAGGGCAGTGATCCTCCAGCGCCACTGGGGATGGGGGTGGTAGTGAAAGTGGGCGTGGCTCCAAACTGGGAGGCAGTTACCGGCGGGATAGTGAGACGGTAGCTAGTCAGAGAAACGCTCTCCATGTCTTTCTTTACCAGCAGTGAGAGCTCTACCAGCTGAAAAAGAAACAAGAAACCTTTTGAGCAGAACTTTCAAAGAAGCGAGGACATTATCTACTGTGTCTTAGGCCTCATCACATGACTGAAAAAGTTTACTAGCCATTCATGGTCCAGTCTTGGAGGATGATCCTGGCTCATAAAGCCTGATGGACTCGTGCAACGATCCTTCATTAAAATGTTAAAAGCAGCTGGCTATTTAATGTCGAGGCTAGTATGCCTGGGGACGAGGCTAGTATGCCTGGGGATGAGGCTAGTATGCCTAGGGATGAGGCTAGTATGCCTGGGGACGAGGCTAGTATACCTGGGGACGAGGCTGGGGATGAGGCTAGTATGCCTGGGGACGAGGCTAGTATGCCTGGGGACAACGCTAGTATGCCTGCGGAAGAGGCTAGTATGCCTGGGGATGAGGCTAGTATGCCTGGGGACGAGGCTAGTATGCCTGGGGATGATGCTAGTATGCCTGGGGACGAGGCTAGTATGCCTGGGGACGAGGCTAGTATGCCTGGGGATGATGCTAGTATGCCTGGGGACGAGGCTAGTATGCCTGGGGACGAGGCTAGTATGCCTGGGGACGAGGCTAGTATGCCTGGGGATGATGCTAGTATGCCTGGGGACGAGGCTAGTATGCCTGGGGATGATGCTAGTATGCCTGGGGACGAGGCTAGTATGCCTGGGGACGAGGCTAGTATGCCTGGGGACGAGGCTAGTATGCCTGGGGACGAGGCTAGTATGCCTGGGGATGATGCTAGTATGCCTGGGGATGATGCTAGTATGCCTGGGGACGAGGCTAGTATGCCTGGGGATGATGCTAGTATGCCTGGGGATGAGGCTAGTATGCCTGGGGACGAGGCTAGTATGCCTGGGGACGAGGCTAGTATGCCTGGGGATGAGGCTAGTATGCCTGGGGATGAGGCTAGTATGCCTGCGGAAGAGGCTAGTATATCCCATAACTATGCTGCTAGGCTGGCAGGACTTGGTCAATGAGTCTGTATATAGGTGTTTCCAAAGACATGCAATTAAAATGTGGTACAAAAGAATGCACTATGCCCACTCGAGGCATTAACGGTAATGATGATACGGACTGGAAGACCACGCAGGGTTGGGTTTACTGCCTTGCTACACTCCTGGTAGGGGAAAGACGATCAGACTTTACACTACTCAGGAAAGTGTGTGAAGTTTCTGACTGCACTGTCGTAATCTCCATTGTGCACTGACTCAATGTATGATACCTGTTCAGAGGCTCACAAAGGTTGTGAATTACGAGCACTCTTATCTTCTAGTTGGCCTCCATTGTTTGCTTTGACTGTCATTGGTATGCGTCATCACCAGGTACCGTATAGTCCGGTTCCATTTCGGATGATTATAGACGGTCTATTTTTGGAACCAAATTTGGATGATTTTAGCATGGCCTGCAATAGTATTCCATGATTATAGAGGGGCTACAATCATCCATTTTTGGAATCGGAACATACCTACCGTCCCACATGACAGGTATACCTGTGTGTTAACTACAGCGAGCTGTAAGCAGAGTCCATTGAAGTATCCACAATTAAGGTGGGAGCAACATTATGAGTGGCAAACTAGTAGAGCAACTAGCGGTGCAAAGCTCACTTTTCAGAATCATGCCTCAAGCATGTTCAACCTCCACAGTTTGGTATCTGCTGGTAAGACAGTACGCTCATAGCAGCATACAGCTCTAGCCCTTGCTCCCAGGCAGGAGGCTTGTCCCCTGTTGTTCATGTACAGTATGCGATAAAGAGCGCCTGCTGCCAGGGAACAAGGGTACATAGCTCTATGCTTCTTTGAGGGTTCTTTGCTGCCTGGGAACAAGGCCAGCTGTAGGCTATTTTCAGCTTCCAAGAGATACCTTACCGCTGAGGAAATAAACATATGCACTGCACTATGTGGTCGTTCCAGAAGGTATTACAGTAATGTGGGCATGTAACAAAAAGCTGACAGCATATATAATTATGCAGTAACATTCACTATGGGAGCTGCTGGAATCCTAACTGCTTTTTCTGACCCCCCAACTTAAGGTACGCACCACTCCCTGGGGAACTTGAGGACGGACAACTGGAAGTGACTGACCTACCTCTCTGACTGTCTCATAGGCGAAGAAGCCAAGTACTTCAATGACATCCGAGTTTGGTTTCAGCTCTACAAGGGACCCGACGTCCAGCCACTCCTTGAATTTAGCTGTGTTCTTGTCTACAGTCAGTACAAGACAAAATATGCAAATAGGTACGTATAGGATAGCTAGCCCACAAATATGAGTGGACCACATGCAACCCATGAACTATAGTAGCTGAGGTGTAACTGAGGGGAATAAGTGGGTGTGGTCTCCAGTTGCCACACACCAACATACCAAGGTTCATATAAACATCCCTTAGTAACAGGAATCTTGCCTTAGTAACAGGTTGCCTTAGTAACAGGTTGCCTTAGTAACAGGATGCCTTAGTAACAGGTTCTTCTTGCCTTAGTAACAGGCTGTCTATTTGCTTGATAGCTGTCTGAAAAACATAGGGTGTAGGCCTGTGTCTTTCAGATGATCACTTAATTGCAGACCCTGCACATCCCACACGTGAACTATTCACCCCTTGTCACATTGAGGCACTATATCTATGCAGTGATGTGCACTGCCATGGCTATGACAGCTGAAATTGACTGTGGGTGTGTTACCATAGCAATCAGACCCTTAATTTGAAGTGTTATTACTGCAGCACAGAAAAGTGATACTTGGGGACTTACAACCAGTTCATGAATAAGGATTGCGAGAAAGATGCTCAGGATTTGGAAGCTCCAATCAAGGATCAAGCTGATAAGAGCATTTGACTTGTCTGAGAGTTGTCTCCATATGAACACGACCAAAATTCACTGTATTGCTGTCGTCATGCATGACATAGTCTGCTGCAGTCTTGGCCCCAGACCCAAACCAACCCCAGCGTGGAGTAGTGGAATACTGGAAGCAATCCGCACTGGGGTTGGTTTGGGTCTGGGACCAAGACTATGTTTGCTGTAGTATCCATATTTCGTGTCGTGATATTTCATATCATGACATAAGAATTGTGTGACTTACCGTAGGTACTGATTAGTAACACTGTGGAGTTGTTTTCAGGGTCGCTACTTTCACGACGGACGTCATATTTTACAGGTCATTACAGTAGAGAGCACGCTGCTACGTACATGCAGTGGCCAGGCCACAAAGAGCATGTCAATATACGAGAATGCAAGTCTCGTCACTGTCTTCTTAAACACCTCCCTCTCCTGTACCATTCCAGTCGCGTCTTCTCATGCAGCTCTTTTCTTTCAAGCACTGTTTTTCAGCTTGCTCCTGATATATGGTTGGGCGTGGGCGTGGGTGTGTAGCTTTCTAAATGCTAGGGGGGAGGTATGTATAAGTGGAACGTTATTAATCTATGGCATAACGTAGGTATCCTTGCAGCACTAAAACCAGGTCACAGGGATTACTGAGACCATGTTACATGACACAGAGAGACTAGTCACATGACACAGGGAGACTAGTCACATAACACAGGGACTTACTGAAGTTGGCCTGCCTACACTCTGCGTACTCCATGTACTGGGTTGGATCCAAGCTCTTGGTGAAGGCATCTTGACGCTGGGAAGGGAAGTAGAATATGGTAGACTGGTAGTAGAACAATACACCATGTCATGAGCAGCCCTCTCCCTGCACAGCAATGCAAATACTATGAACAATGTCTGCTTCCTAACTTGCAATCCTGGACAACCTGTAAGGAAGCCTGCTCAGGGAATTTCTCAAGGACATGGTGTGTGTCTCCAAAAGAAATGAATATGATATTTGCAAGGATTACCCAAAGTGGCCTCCCTTCAGGCAAGACAGGTGACAGGAAATTTTTTGAGTAGTTACAAGATGAGAGAGATCCAGTGAATCATACTGGATCTTCCTCGGAAAGAAAGGATTGCTGTCTGATGGAGTATGTGGCACTGCCATTAGTGATCCAAGTGCGGGAGTGTGACAGGGCCGCGGGCATGAATCACATGCCAATCTTTTTCCCGCACTCGTGTGGACGAGCATGCACGTGACAGAGGACTGCGCTCTCTTCTTGTGGCCAGGAAAGGAAAGCTGTGTCTGCATGACAATACAGTGACAATGATCCCGGACCAGGAACCCATTCCTCTGGGCAGCAGGCTTTGATATCATGAACCGAAAACTTCAGCCTCACTCACAGTTCCAGTCAGTAGTGTTCTAAGGTTGCATACTCTGCACTGAAGCTATGCCATGAAAAGGAAGCCATGCCTCCACAATGGCACAGTCAAGATATGTACCCAGACAAGAACAGGCTCTTAGAAATTCCTCCTGGTGGTGGTGAGCCACCAGACGATGGATTGACAAAGATTCAGTAATGCAACCATGCGTTTGCAAAGTTGAAAGTTCAGCACATCCACAACTTTGCATACAGAACACAACAACATCAACAACACGAACGATCAACACACACACAGAACACACACACAAACACAGAACACATGAATCAAGTCCGTGGAAGTGAGTGTGCAAACTGAGTGGTCTTGTCCTGGGGGAAGCAGGTGATCCATTGAAGATGCAGGAAACTGCAGCATGGTCACTACACACTAGGGCATGCAGCATGGTCACTACACACTAGGGCATGTCCGGCACTACACACTAGGGCACGTCCGGCACTACACACTAGGGCATGTCCGGCACTACACACTAGGGCATGTCCGGCACTACACACTGCAGCATGGTCACTACACACTGCAGCATGGTCACTACACACTAGGGCATGTCCGGCACTACACACTAGGGCATGCAGCATGGTCACTACACACTAGGGCATGTCCGGCACTACACACTAGGGCATGTCCGGCACTACACACTAGGGCACGTCCGGCACTACACACTAGGGCATGTCCGGCACTACACACTGCAGCATGGTCACTACACACTGCAGCATGGTCACTACACACTAGGGCATGTCCGGCACTACACACTGCAGCATGGTCACTACACACTAGGGCATGTCCGGCACTACACACTGCAGCATGGTCACTACACACTAGGGCATGTCCGGCACTACACACTAGGGCATGCAGCATGGTCACTACACACTGCAGCATGGTCACTACACACTAGGGCATGTCCGGCACTACACACTAGGGCATGTCCAGCACTACACACTGCAGCATGGTCACTACACACTAGGGCATGTCCGGCACTACTCGGAACAGAAATACAGCTTTATGAGGGAGGGGACAACATCAGCTAACACACACACAGATCATGGAAGTGTCTTGGCAGATAGTCTAATTCAAAGTCATGTTCACAGTAAAAAGCAGCTGTCTTAAACTCAGCAGGCTCGATGGAAGATACCTCTTTTCTACCTCCGTGATAAAAACAACCAGACTAGGTTGAGGATATGGTGGGCCATAGTGTCATGTGGGCACGATCGCTTTCCCTCCGCAGGGAAAGATTTGAAGTTTGCAGGTACCTCACTGTCAACCTCACTGATGTTGACCCTAGTTCCACATACTGCGGGTGACTGCTATGAACAGCGAGGAGCCTCAATGGCACCTACGTACTGACTACAGCCAATCCCATGACCTCTGCCCTCGCAGAATATGCCGTCATGAGAAGATGCCAAAGTCATTTATGTCAGCCCACTCCTTGAACAGTGTTGCAGCTGGGAGAGATGTGAACAACCCCTCCCTCTCTCAGTTAGACACACTACCAGTGCATGTTAGTATCACTTGAGCAGTTCTTAAATAACGTGCAGAAAGGAATCCCAAACCTCAAGTCTTTCCTGCTGCAGTTCATCAACGTCATCCAGCCAACTGTCCCCTGCACCAGGTTAGAGGGAGGGAGAGAGGGAGCTAAGTTTACAATTGCGAACAGGCAATCATTTCAAGATCATCTCGACCCTGTCCCCTCCACCAGGTTAGAGGGAGAGCTAAGTTTACAATTGCAAACAGGCAATCATTTCAAGATCATCTCGACCACTGTCCCCTTCACCAGGTTAGAGGGAGGGAGAGAGGGAGCTTAATTTACAACTGTAAACAGGCAAAATCATCTTGACCACAGTCCCCTTCACCAGGTTGGAGGGAGGGAGGGAGGGACGGAGCTAAGTTTACAACTGTAAACAGGCAATCATTTCAACATCATCTCAACCACTGTCCCCTTCACCAGGTTGGAGGGAGGGACGGAGGGAGCTAAGTTTACAACTGTAAACAGGCAATCATTTCAAGATCATCTCGACCACTGTCCCTTCACCAGGTTGGAGGGAGGGAGAGAGCTACATTTACTACTGTAAACATTTCATCCAGACCATGCACTGTCCCCTGCACCAGATTAGAGGGAGGGAGGAGGCTAAGTTTACAACCGTAATCAGGCATCTAGCTTTGTTCCCAGGCCTTCACCACCTCCAGTTTTTGATTGCTTGCAGTATGCAAGTATAGGGGAAGAAGGCCTGGGAAATTATAATTGCCATGGTGATAAGTAGACAGATCCCTTTGGGAGTTGGTAAACACCGGACTGCTGGATTACTGGACTGGACCTTATTTCACAGCAATAGCCGGCTCTACTGTCACAGGTATAGAAACACTAACTTAGCTCTGGATAGGCCTACGCTCTGGCTAAGGGTCAAAGGTCATGTGCATATCAAATAGGTACCCGTTGACCATGGATAATGTGTTACCCATGCTTGGGGAATTCTTGCCTGGTTACTTTGTTCGGTGCATTGCTATGCACAGAAGACACTGCCGGCTACCAGTATATAGTCCAGTGTAGTGTTTACATATATAGCCTTGTTCCAAGGCCCCGCCCAGTTTTCTGTTGCTTGCGAGTATGGTTAAGCGGGAGAGGGCCTGGTAAGTTTTATCACGCCAGTGACATCAGGGCAGAAAGACAGCGAAATGAACGTGGGCACACTGGGGCTCAGAACAGCAAGAAGAGGGAAGGTACCAGGGTCGACTGTCATACACTGAATGTTTAGATAGTTCAACAACATGCAAATGTAGTGCTTTAGTTGTAGATTAAGTCATGCTCTCCCTGCTCTTCTGTACTGCGAAAAACTGGGCAGGGGGGGGGGGGGGGGGGGGGGGCCTGGGAACGAGGCTAGTGTTTACAGACTCCCGAGTCTCCCTATCTTTTTTGGCCCAGCTGAGTCAGCTAATTGTCAGGTGAGAAGATGTAACCAGGAAGTCATGCTTATTCACCCATTCAACTACAGTGATACAGTGCAACCAATCAGATGATTTTCCACAGCCAACTCCCAGCCAGCAGCGTCAACAAACCTGTTACCACCACAGTAGTATAGTGGTCCCACCTCAATTAATCAAAATTAATTGAATAAGTCTGGCTAGGCTTACATTGCTAGCTATGTATCATAGCTGATTATTTGAGAGTAGCCCACCCTAGCCTCATTCCCAAGCTCCTCCCCAGCTTTTCGTCACATACTGTACAGTATGCGACAGTATGCGACAAAAAGCTGGGGAGAAGCCTGGGGATGGCCGGGGCTAGCCCACCCCAGGTCAGCATGGTGACCAGCACATACCAGAATATCAGTACTAACCAGTTTGGTCAACATAGCTGAGGAAATCTAATGAGATTCTTCTTCGCTTGAACGTGTATCCATAAGTCTGTGGCTGGCGAAACCCGTCTGGATGAGGAAATAGAAAACGGA